>JARQTI010000420.1:146629-293524 GCA_030142655.1 Trachelus tabidus | reverse complement strand
TTGCTCCCATTTAAAAACTAAGAGCTTCCGGACAAAACGAAGGTCATTTTCGTGATCAGTGAAGCCTCCCGAACACCATACCCACCGGGTCAGGTAGTTTCGGAACACCCTGTATATAACCTATATCACGACAGTTCCCTTCGGTATACAGTGACAAACATCTCGAACGAACCTTAAGAGAGAACCTGCTGGAATAAATACAAAGAGTGAAATATTGCAATAAGAGGACCGTGGAAAGACTCAAGGTGAAATTGTAATCTGAAAAATCAAGCGATATTACATCTGATCCAGTAAGACGCGTATCACATTTTGCATTTCCCTTAACCTATAAAAGAGATGGCTTACGTGCGACGACGGCTACTGAAATAGATGTTGCCAGGTGAAGGAACAGCCTAGAACTGATGTGTAACGAAGCCCAGTGGTAGGTGGTGCAGTGTGGTTTGGATCGAAAAAGGTAAATTGAAAATGCAAATATGCAGGGAGAATTGAAGAAGACCCAGACCCAAAGAAAGACTTTTGGAGGGGGAATCAGTGGAGAAACCGGACGGTTCTACAAACGTCAGGGTTCGCTTGTTGGGTAGCTGCTAGTGAATCGTGAAGACATACATATATGTATACTCTGGGTATCCACTGTGGATAGGTAAGTGACGTTGAGATGAGTGATGAGTTTTCCAACCCTTACCAGTGCTTTCATCCCTCCAGGCCCTTAAACGCTTGGAGTTAAAGTAGCCCCTGCCCTTCGAATGAGTTTCTCTTACCACTGTAACCCTTTGGCTGTCTGTATATATGTGTATATATATATATATATATAGGTACAATCAAGTACTACAGGTACTTAGGACTCTTATCGTAACAGTGATAAGAAGTGCCATAATAAAATGCGTATAGCTAGAGAGCGAAAATAATCAAAGGGATAAAAGATACGTCGCTAGAAAAGTTTCTCCAATAAATTCGTAGAGCACTTTGGCGCTTATGTCTTTTCAGTCTCTTTGTTTTTATCGATTCCCGCGACACCCGGCAAGAGGGCGCAAGGGGTGGAGGCCAATTACATTGTCTCGGTATTATGCTCTAGGCGCAGAGAAGCAATCGACATAAAGGCCGGATAAATCGCACGCGGTAAAAAAAAAAAAAGAAAAGAAGTAAAAGAGTCGCGCCTCCCGTGTGGAATTCTGCCAAGAGAGGCTCGCTCAGGGTGTCCCGGTTCTCGTAAAGATAGATTGAAGTTAAATCGCAGTTTCCTCGGCAGTAGGTACTGTTTATCTTGGATTCATCGTCCTCACCCAATGTCGTGACGGGACGGGTGGAAGATTCCTAGTAGAAATGGGGATGATACTTTTTGGTACCCTTGTACCAGTCTTTTACGTTTGTGCTATACTTCTGGTACCCCTGTTAGTATTCCGAGGCTGGCAGCACTGATCGATACTAGAAAGGGGACGATGCCAAGAGTCTATTTACAACGTGATTTGGACACCCGACTCGCCGCCACTTTCGGGGAACCCCCGGAAAATCTAAATCCACGAGGATACGCGAAGCTGGGATTTTGATCGTGACTCGTGGAATAGCTGTATTTGCTTTTGTAATCAAAGGGCCCAGGGCACCTGTGGTACGTACCTGGTGGTTCTAATTCTTTACCTGGGACTCATAGACGTCTGAGCCAAACTATTTGGCTCAAAGATATTTTATTTCGTTAGTAGTTCAACCCCCTAAAACCTTGGAGTTAACCAGGAAATAATGGTTTTATCATTCTTTGATGTTATCAATACTACCGTCTAAAATCTTTCGGTTACGTAACACAGACTGTATGAGACTGGTGAGCTCAAACGTACCAACTGAAGTTAGCCCATCTGTTTGATGTCTGTGGGAAAGCCAATTTCAGATGAGTGCGTTTGAGCTAAATAGCTTTGTATACGTAATAAATGTATATTTCGAAAGAGTATTGTGTTTTTATCATGTTAAAATAATACATAAAATTAGGTCAAACGATACTCGGTCAGATGGCTCCATTTTTGCTTTCTTCCTCTCTCTCTCTCTCTCTCCCCCCCCCCTCCCCCTCATTTGTACAAGTGTCCTCCGTGCGTAGCGGCTGTTACACGACTATCGAATCCCTCCGGACGTTCGAATATCGATTGTACGAAATGGATGGCGGAAAGATCTCGTGGCTACCGAAAAATAGGGAAAGAATTGTATGGGATAATTTTGGCGAGGGAGAAGTTCGAAATCACGTTAAGGAGACGACACGACATATGGCGAAGGTGTGTTAGTTACAAGGGATGCGCGAGATATTGGCACAAAGAAAATAAGAGAGAGGGTAGAGGGAGAAAAATGATTATGGGGAAAATTTGTTCCTGTTAACAGGACGAAGACGTCATGAGGATCCAACGGGCACCCTTATTTGTTGTTCGATATTACGAATTAAATTCCCCTTATATAGGGGGTTACCAGTTGGCCGCATTATGAATTTCTGAATCCTTCCTATATGAAAATGGGGTCATGAGACTGCAACTGGTATCTATGCCCGGGAAACTTCCCTTATAACCAGTATTCCTTGCTGGCTGCGCATTATACCACCCCCCCCCCCCTTTCTAGGTGTTCCTCATACCTTACGTAGAAGAGCATCCTGAAGCGTTGGCGGACGTCCAGGACTATTTACGAGGATGCTGCGGGTCCACCTGAGAATATTCATAAAGTACTGTCTGGATAGGGCTGCCGCTAGATATATCTCTATTTATCCCGCGGGGGTTGGGAAGTGGCGCAGGGAATAGGAGACAGATCGGTTCGTTCACCTAGCGGCTGATCCTGAAGCTCTGAACGTGGCCGCTCTGGCGTTACAGGCTGCGCACTGAATATGTATCAGGCTGGAATCGGAATGTATACGAGGGTGAGTCTGAATAAAATCGCTGGTTAGCGGGTACGAGCGGCCAATTCATTGTCGTGCTGGGCTGTATACATATATATGCTACAGCCATAGCTAATGGCAGGGAGGAATAAAATCATGTTCCTCTTATACAGAGACACGGGGGATGAATTTTCATCTGCGAGAAAGAAAACGAAAACAATTACAAAAACTTTCGCCCTTTGTCCAAAAGTCATAACGAGATCATTCCTCGATTGTTTTCCAAAACTGGAACGTTTCGGGAGTTCTTCTTTTTTTTCAAAATTTTAAAACAATTTTCGATCTTTCGCTAGCAATATACATTCCCGATGTACGCGTTTCTATACACGTGTTCGTTCCGATACCTGAGCTTGTTTTTTTTCCCGGTACAGTCCGGTGGCAAAAACCATGAAAAAATAAAAAACAGAAACGGGTGGACCAACTTTTTAAGGGGCTTGTAAAGGATCGAATAGACGTGTATAATATATAGTATAGGCAAGGCTGGGTGGTGCGGTCGCTTGACGTGAAGGTACAATCAATCAGTGCGGTGGCCAGTGGCCAATGGCCAGGATAGTGGTGATGGACGGACAGTCGGGGTGCCGACCACCTCAAACCCTGTCTCATCCATCCACCCACTGGAAACACATTAGTGTCAGCTCTGGAAAAACTACCCCCTTCTATAGTCCACAAAGTAGAATCTTCTCCAGCCCCTTTCTAGACCTTCCCAGTTGGCACCCCCAACCCTTACATCTATCTCTACAGACCTTCTCTCTCTCTCTCTCTCTGTCCCCCCTCCCTCTCACGTAGCCTTTCTTCTTTCTTGACGCCTTCCATCCCCCAGTACAGAAACGGAAGTCGCCTTAGCGACCATACTCGACCGGATATTGTTTCGCCCCTGCAAAGTGTCATCGTGTAGGTGCACTTCCTGTAGGGCTTGGCCTAATGGTCCCCAATCTCACTTGACTCTCGAGTCTCTCGCTCGCCTTTACACCGCTCGTATCGGTCGAGTGACAGTAATACAGGCTCATTCACAAACGGCCGGACCCCAAGAATTCCTAAGTGTACATTAACGAGTGGATGAGTACCAGAGATCAGAGGGGCGACGCCAGTGGGATTTTGGTAGCTCTCGAGGAAGAGTCCAATGTCAGTGTCGACGTGGATGGAAGGTCAGAATAATAATGGGAAAAGATTGCCCAGGACCCGTTCCACGTTCTTCTTTTGATTGATATCGCGAACGTGACGCAGGAAGTTGCCGCCTAACGAGAAATTTGTTATTTTCCTACGGATAATCGCATTCGTTTAAATTCCGTCCACGCTCGAAGGTCTGCTGGCCGAATGCCCGCTTGCACTTTCCTTAGACCTGCGAATACCTACGACGACCATGATACGCGTACCTACGTATGGTAATGTAGAGCAAAATTTTGTGATTCTTGGTTACGCGATTTGTGTTCCTTGCTAAATAATTATTTTATACGATAGAATGCTGGAATAAGACGAAAGTAATGGATGCTGAATTTTTTATATTTTTTTTCACCCTCTCACGTGTCCTTAATAATGTTCAAACGATCGATCATCCCTACCCAGTCGATGTAGTTACATACAGGCAGCACACCTCGGGTCTGCGACAGCCTACAGGAGGGAAGAATTGAAAGAAGTAATCTTTTAATGCTTCGAACAGAATAGAGACCCGAAAGAAAAAGAGAAGAAAAAGGACCAACGAAATTCTGCCAGATATGTAGGCTGCGGGTCGGCGGCACAGATCATGTGTGTTTGGGGGTTCGGGTCGACATGAGAAATAGCTCTCCTGACGCCCCTCAAATCCAACCAAGATCCCTGATCAGATTCGCAGATCCCTAATAGTCCTGACGGAAGTCACCCTCGGACGTTAAGGTAAAACTATACGTTTTACAAATAAATACCGGTCTCATTCGAAGCCTGAACAATACCCATTCCCAATTTAACCATTATCAATGCAATGATTATCCCTGTTCGATGCTACAATTTTTAATGCATTGCAAACTCTGTCCCTCTCTCTCTTTCGTATCTCTAAGTCTCTCTCGCTCTATTTTTTTTAATGAAACTATTTCTCGCAATTTTCAGTAATCCCCAAGTGCCCTAACCCCACTTCACACTTTTTTTCCCTTCGTTTTAAGATCTCGTTAGAGCTAACACTAGGCTACGCTAGCGCTATGGCGCTGCTAAGCGGCGAACCGTCGAAGCTCCAGTAGGGAGCTTCGACGATTTAACGAAGATAACGGCGGTTCTCGGAGACGGTTAAGAATTTGCCGTAACGAGTTTCAGGTGAGGGGTAGACATATATATATATACCGAATGATGAGGTGAGAAGTATATATATTAATATAATATACATACATATATTTCACTATTGCATGGTTAGTATGGCTGGTACGTTCGTCGCGTTACCTTCCTGGGTTCTTATACTCCGAACCAAACGAACGTTCACCATCTGATATTGATCCGTATTCCGTCCACACGGAACTAGTGCTCCAGAGGCAGCTTTCCTTTCCACTCTATCATTCTCTCTCTCTTTCACACTCATTTGGATCAGCCTCCACGTTCTCCGTCTCCTTCTTATTCTCACAGAAAATTCCCTCTCCATCCCTTATCCTTATCCTCCTTTACTCCTGCTACTACGTCCAACTACTGCCTGTGTTTGCTTCCATGCTACTACCTCCTTCGGTATCCTCTATCCCAGCACCGACGTAGCTTCCTGTCCTCCTGGACTCCCGTCCTCGGCCACCTCGCCTGGAACTGATACTAACTATCTATAGCTATACTCATACCCCAAGCATCTTTTCTCTATCTCCACCCACCTTTAATGAACGCTACTTCCACTTTTTACGCTCGTTTCGAGTTCCTTTGCGTTGTCGCTCGTCAAGGCGCATTCACAGCGAACTTGACCAGGACTTCCGTTTCCGTCAAGACTTTCCACGTCGCTTTGAGTTTCCTTCGTAGAATAAGGCTCTGTCGTGTATCTTTGTAATACATATACAGTGATCGATAAAATCTGGACTGTTTGCCGATTTTTCCTTTTTTCTATTTTTTTTTAATTTAAATTTACACTTCAATTAATTCTTAACCGTTCCCTCTCAATTTCCCTCATACACTCCATGATGCAGATCGATCAATTACATCTCCTTAGAAAGCTCCACCTTCTCCACGATAGTTTGGACTATTAAGTATTCTCGGCACCAGAGAGCTTCTCCGTTTCCTACGCTTCCAGACGCACATGTCAACAGGATATACGACGAGGAGGATCAACCGACTGTACCCCCGTTTGCTTTTATACCCGTCTATGTCTATATACCTATATATACATATCTATATATATATATATAAATAATATGTAATATGACAGTACGGTTTATACTTGACGAATGCCTGACTGTAATTGCACGCTGCCGTATTTCTGAATAACGTAGATCCGGTTCTCGAAAATAATTTCAGTCATCATTCAAGTTTGAATTCTCGTCGTTTCTCTTATTCCCGCGTTTATGGGCGTACCCGTACTACCGCGACGCTCTGATAATTTAAAATACTTGCGAAAACCATTTCGCGCCTTTATACCGTTTATCTACGTGTATATATATACAGGTATATATATATATCAACTTCCGCATTCCTCGTTCTTGAATTTTACGACGCTATAGCCAGGTATCGTTCTTCTGGACGATTTCATCCCCTGCGCCACCCTCGTCCGCGACTTCATTTCAGATTGTTATATTAGAGTCCATTTACTCTTTGCCAATAAAGATTACAACGACCGTGCCGTAACTCTACGGTTATGTCCTACTTTACTTTACAATGTTAGACAAATAGTTACAATTACCAATGTATTTCGATGCTTTATTCTCTTATACAGTTTACGTGATTATGGCACGGAATGAGAGACGTCGCTTTGGCGAAGGTCAGATTAACGAGAATCCACGATTTCCTGTAAATCTAGGTCGCGACCAGGTCCTACATCTCGAATTCCGATTGCAGCTCGAATCACCTTGATAAGGGAAAAAAGTATACACCACATAGACGGGAAACTCAGTGGTGATGAGGAGAGACCCAGATATCTAAAGGGCGTATAAAATTTTTCAGTAAAATTTCGTTCCTTGTAACCCTTCGTTGTATCCATATCTCCTATCAATAAATTATAGGGGAATGTCTATATTGATTGAAAAAAAATCCCTTACGTAATTTACCACTCTCGACCCCTATACGAACCGCAGCATCCACATTATTGGCTCCGTATTAAAATCCTCTTATTTTTTTTTTCACCCAACCAATTCCTCATTTTTCTTTTAGCTCCCATCGGCCCCACAAATATCTCTGTATATCGTCGATATATATTGGCGGCGAACAGTCACTGAGAGCGCAACCAATCTCGCTATTGATTGCGCTAAAATCCACGTCCCGAAATAACAGGGCCTATTTTTAGACGCACATCGCAACACGCTGCTTTTATTGCCGTCGCGGCTGGAGGGGGGGGGCGGAGGGGTCTCAGAGAGGGGGGTGGTGGCGGTGCCGACTGGGTTTATACGAAAGTGTGAGTAAATGAGCGAACTAGTGCAGGATTTAATTAACTTACTTATTATCAGCCCCGACGAAACTAGACACCAAACGAGAACGGGGGGGGTCTGGCGTGAGAGATCAAGAGGGCGGCAGTCCCCTTTATTGTCGTCGTGTGGAGATTCCACCTTTCGGCTCAATGGAAAGCAGAGCGATGACGTTCTGACCGCATGGACGTCCCGACGCGTTAGCTTGGTACACGAGAGACAGAGACAGGGGTACCACGTGTTTATGCAATTAATAGGTAATTAACGAGCAATTTATCAGTTTCGTCGAAGGGTCGGGGTAAGCGGGAGGAGAGAGAGGGGGGCAGGGTTTCGATGCGTTCAAGATTTATTATGCATTAGCGCATCTGATTAGACCCGGAGGCGTTGGGATGCTGTGTCTACGTCAGGAACCGCAATTGCGTGGACCCCGAGACACATTGTGTACCGGATGTAAAATTTTGAGATGAAAGGAGCAAAAATTACCGCAATGATCTACAGCAGACGAACTTTTCCTGATCTCTGCTGTACCAGCTTCCACGAGCGGTCCGGAATAAAATTTTTTAGATACTTAGACTGAATATAGTCATCAGCCGATATCTTGGGACAGTCTGAAAAATTGATCTCGCTGGACCACGTCCCGATGTTTCACTCGGTATCGGGTGTTCTGAATTTATCGGAACCGTACGGAGGGAGCACAGATTTCATTTTTACTAAGGTAGAAACTCGAGGGAGTGGACCGGTGGCAGCAACTAGTCCTCGAAGAATCTTTCCTCTCCACGAAGCAACGACGAGACGAGAGTAAAGTTAATAGGAGAAAAGTTCAGCGTTAATCCAACTCCGACGGGACGGGATCGGATAAAAGTTCCATCGGGAAAGTAGTTTTGCCTGTGAACACCCTTTAGTCTTATCCGTGGAGAGTCTCGATCGGGAAAAGAAACGCTTTAGAGGTGAGGACGGATCATAGCGATCCCCATGGACCAAGAATAGCACAGATCGCGTGGCTGTCATTTTTGACAGCTGTCAAATCGTCGCTTTGATCCACAATCGTTCGAAAACAAAGTTCAACTCAAAGAATCAAATCGACGCAAATAAACTGCCACCTCAGACCAATTCACTTGACTATGAAATGTTCTCACCCAAAAGTACAGAATCAAAGTTTTTACCGAAATTTTCACTGTCCCGCAAGGGATACGTTACGCATCTGTATCGTACATATGTGGCCATATTGGTTGATATGTTAAGTGGTAATGCCTGTAGCAGACAGGCTGCAGCGACCATACCTAATGCACCGGTGCTGTGCAACACTCAAGAGCGAGCGAGATGCACAGCTGCATAAATGCATATACAGATACATATACCATAACGCATCCATATGCACATACGGACATACAGAGAGGTTCCCCCGAATCCTCCTCAAATTCGCCCTGTTACGAACATGTGAAATTGTCACTGGCCAAATTACATGCCCCAATCCAATAACCATAAGCTGATATGCCAGCGCGATCGGGACCAGCCACTTCCGGTTCACGCTGTAATATCCAGCAATGGCTTCTGTTCACCCGCCAAACGAAAAGGATTACGAAGTAATCGCGAACCGACTTTTACCTTACGAAGATCCGGTCGACGTTAAAATCTTTACGTCACCAATAAGCCAGACGTTCTCTGCCTGTGCCGGCATTTTGTCATACTGTCGAGGGTCCCCCGAAGACTGAGTGTCCTCCCGGTTCGATTGCTTCATCCCTTATTCGACCTGGGGCAGGGGGGAGTGGGGGCGAGGAGGAGGTGCGGACAGAACACACAGAGGCTTCCAAGACAAATTCCATCAAAAGGTTACGGTTAGTCGAACTTTGTCGACAACCCCTAAATGAAATTGCACCAGCTAGGAGAATTCTAATTACCACCCCTGTGCAGGACCGTGGTACGCGCGTGATATATATGACTTTTTTTTTCTTACCCCTCCTTGGCATGCCGCATAATCGAGGGGTGGGTATTACATGGGATTTAATTATTACACCCCGCGGCAGGTTTATTCGGTTCGATATAGGAAACGAGGGTTGAATATTTTTCTCGAATCATCCCCTAGCTGATATCTGTCGTTAAATTTCGAGAGCGAAAATCATTTTCTTACGGCCATGCTGGGGAATGGATATTAATTTTCTTCTGCCCGGCCGAGGATGCAGCTTCTTCCTTGCCGAGGGTCGCGAAGACAAGACGCAGGACGAAGGATGACGCCGCCAGGGGGTAGATGCAATTATTTGTGGTAAGATGATCTCAATTAAGAACGCCGTAACACCCCCTTCTCTGCCGCCCCTGTGTATGTGTATGGAGGTTCGTTTTGTGTGGGTGTATATGTATATGTATAATATGTGTGTGTTTGTGTATATGTATACTGGCACTGGGTTACCCCAGGACATCGTTGCCCACTTTGTAGACACTTCGCGTATTTACTAAGTACACACAGTGGGTACCAACTGTACAACGCAGAATAAGTTCGTGATCTTCTAAGCTGAATACGAAATGGCATTCCTTCGGAAAGCCTTTTACTGTAGCACTGGTCGTGGCCTTTGAACTTTTAGTATACGCTTTGAATTTATCCGACTGATACTGACATTTTGTTACTATCGGCAGTGCCGTCTCGTGGGACTGAAAATGAGCACGGAAATGGGCGAATGGCGCTGGACACGCACCGATATCGTTCTGAGGTTCCTATCGGAGGGGCGAACCGTTTTCGGAAATACGTATCCTCGGACGATTTCCGGCATATTTTTACATGGCTTTACGGGGTGTCTCGAGCCAAGTGGTTTCGGACATAGGTGCGATAGGGGAAAGAGAAGTGGATTCCTTATACGGAATATTTCTTGTAGAAGGAATATGAATATATATAGGGAATTATTGGGATTTAACATAAGGGGGATATTCAAAGTAAAAAAAAAGATTCACATGAAAATCATACTGTCTCCGTCTGTTAAGGTATTATATAGATAAGTGTTAAGGTCGTAATAAAATATCAAAATATATTCAAAGGATTGAAATATTTTATCGACACGTGAAACGCAGTTTGTAAAAAAATTTTCAAAATTTTTATTCACTCAAAAATATATATCTAATCGAGACCAAAGTCTCGTCCAATTTACGAACTGATACCCCATGGGAGAATGTAGTCCACATTTTCCCATGCAAATAGACAAAAGCTTATTATCCTGTATACACATCGTCATGTAAACACATTAGACCTAATAGCTTGACATTATGGGAATGGCGGCAGAAGCAAAGCGCCATCGATCAATCCAGATCCATCGGCGTGTCTCGAAGGATTTATGTAAAACAAGAAAGAAAGACATTCTCTACTCGACAATCCAAGTAAAGGAACTACGAGTGGTACTTGAGCGCGAAACAGGAAGACCATCGTGAAATCCAGGACACGCGATACGGAGGTTAGTAGAAAGGAGGAGAAGAGTCTGAGGAACAAAGGAAAAATTTCAAAGTACCGATAGACCCGTAACGCAATAATGCTACGTGCCAAAAAACATCGACTCGCATACGTAACAATCGATAACAGTCAAATCGAAAATGGCGTCTCGTGATTAGGATAAAAATTATATCTTAAGTACAATCGATCAAAAATAATCAGACACCGTGTATTACTCCGGTATAATCCTGAAGCGATAATTAACCGAGCTGAAGATTATTTCTCATAACGTCAGTAATTCAGGATTCCGGTACCGGAAGTCTCTTAGACCTCATGGACCAGGATGCAAGGAATCTGTGAAATGGTATGGTATGTCCGTACTATACAGATATACCAGTGTTAAGAATTTTTGGGGATAAGTGGTACCCGCAACCTGGTTGCTACTTTATACGTAATGTTTTCCAGTGATACCAACATACCAGTGTGTATAATAATTTTCGCGTCCTCGAGCAGGGTTACCCAGATCCGGTTGTCGTCGAGAGACGAAAATCGTGAAAACTGCGATTTTCATAGGGGCGAAGTGGCGCCCTCTCCCTCGTATGAAAATGATAGATCAAGTGCTGAAGGGACGCAAGGGGGATGAAAATAAAAAGGAAAAGGAGGATCTATGACTGTGGAGAGAAAATTGAGTGAGAATCCAGCCAGGAAGGGGACGATATAAAAATCGCAATAGTAACATAGGGAAATATCGTTGTTATTGGTAAAATATCATGAGCCCTTGGGAAGACCCTCTGAGAGATTTAACGTAGAAGATTCGGAAGGAGCGAGAGCTGACGCTTTTTCTCTCTCGCTAAGGAAGACGGTCGATCTCCTAGAGGAACGAGGTAAGAGGTTCGTTCGATCGAGCGAACTTTGTCCAAGGAGGGGTCGTTCCTTCTTGGGGCTTCTGGAACACTGGTCTTGCAGAGGGACTGGGTACGCGATATACAAAGTAGACGAAGATCAGGGATACACGAGGTGGATGAAAGAGGCTGAGCAGACTATCTTGATAAAATATTTGTTTTATGGAAATTTTCTATGTATATTAGCTATCGCTATTATTTTACTATCCAGGTCCGTTCGCAGTGCCTTAGTCTGTTGGGACTTGTGTCTGGATTTGATGATAATGATTATAATTAGGAGATGGGACGTTAACGTAACAGTGTATTGTGCACGTGTCTTTATCAGACGGTATTGAGAAGGACGATAGGCACGCGACAGTTAAACTTATATAGGGGATCCTTAAAGTGACAATCAAGAACAGGTCAGGACCGTCGCGATGGCGTCGGGACGCCGCGCGTTCTCACTGTCTGGGAAATAGTAGAGCGCAAACGCCCCGTGAGCTCGGAAAGCGTGACGGAATCGTTGAACGCGTAAATGTGGGTCAACTCGTGAAAACCATCTCCAGGAAGAGTCCAAAACCGGAGATCCCAGGCTCGGCTAGTTTTGGGTTTTATTAGGTATTGGAGTGGAGACTTTTTATTTAGGTCTTATCTCAGTGCCATTCGTTACTCGTGATTCGGGCTGAGGACAATGGGTAGCCAGTAGGCAGATCACGAGATAGGGACATTTGTCATGCGTCGTAGATACCGGTGGGAGGTCTATCGTGAATTGTAGGTTAGAAGGGTACGAAAACGAATGGGATGGAATAGAGTTAAAATAGACTAGTGTCTAGTAGGAAGGTAACGTTGTGGACTCACCTTGCAGTGGGTGCAGTTGTGGATAACCGAATAGGGCTGGGCACAGTCGTAGCGCGCTAATACTTCCTCGAATTCACAGTGAAGCCTGGCAGCGAGTGCATCCACAGCCAATAATTTTTCCAAGGCAGCTGTACACCTCCGACCGCCATTCAAAACATCCTCGAGCGGGCCACCCTTACCGGGCGCCAGGGCGTTCACAACAGCGTGCTCGCAGCAATGTCGTAGACGCAGGCCACTTATAAACCAATAGCGATTTTCCCTTACGGTTACAAAACTTTTCCGACTGCGCAAACCGAACTCCTCATGACAGACATCCCTCTTGTGCGACTCCTCGAGGTAAAAAAGGCACTGTACCGGAGCCATCCGTTCGATATCGTCGTGATCCTGAACATCGTCCTGGCTTTTCTCGTTCGTTTTCGTGGTCCTGATCGGCGACGTTTTCCTCGTGGTGGTCTTGGTGCTCTTGGTGCTCGTGGTCGTGGCCGAGGATGTGGACGACGAGGAGGATGCCGACGTTGATAATGGGGGTAACGGCGACGTCGTAAAGATAGCACTACTCGTACCGATCCTGGTCTGCTCGACGACCTCGCCGAAGACGTCGCCCCGCGACGATACCTCGCAGAGCATCGGACAGACCTTGGGCACTTCCGGGGGACCGCAGCTACCCTGAAGGTCGGCCGGCGCTGGTCCCGCCAGGTCGCAGGCCGACAGCCAAGGGTTTATCTGATTAACCTCCCAGGTGTATTCGTTGTAAGGGTGCACTCCTGATGCCGGAAGACCCCGCATATTCGTACTAGCATCTTCCTCTTCATAGACTTCCTGCTCCACCAGCTTCTTCTGCTGAAGATACTCCGCTTGCACTTCCTCATCGGCTGACTGAGAATATATGGACGAGTTGCGCTGGGTGAAATTCTGACTGTGAGCGAGGGGCGGCTGCTTTTGTGCGAATCCTGAGGCGACCTGGGCCGAGGGGTTCGTCGCGCAGAGAATCGGCAGGGCCAGGAGGTACAGCACCAGAAGAAGACCGTAACATCTTCTACTGGGACGATCGCTTCGTAACTTTTTTCTTGTCTTTCCGGTACCCTCTCGACACTCCCCGTACATCTTTGACCTTCTGCGTTCCCTCTTCCTGATGATCGACTTCGCCAACCGGGCAGTGTAATCGTTCTCCTTCGTCGCGACGATGTTCTCTTCAGGAGATACTTCGTCGAGGTCGGTGCTGTACTTGTGACGAGAGCGACAGCGACGACGATGATGACGATCATGATATCGTGGAGGTTCCTCCGTACTAAAATGCACACGCTCTTCCTCGTCATCCTGGAGGTTATCGTGATAACCAGGTGATAAAATTTTAGACGCGTATCCAATAGAATTATAGAATTTACCACCGGGTACGTTAACGCACGTGGTAGTCTCGTGCAGAGTATCATTCCCTGAAGAAGATGATCTCTCCGGTGTGGCTTCCATCGTCCTCGCCTCCATCTCCGTCGTCTCCAGCTTCGTTCTCTTCTGCCACCTGGATTCCTCAAGCTTCTCCACGTGGTAGGGAATGAGACCCGAGCAGGAATACTCCATATTGTCATAATCAACTTCGTCATAACCTTGTCGACTGTTCTCCATCTCATTTTCGTCCTCCTCCTGACGATCCCCATCGTCTTCCCCTTTCTCGTCTTCGTCGGCGTCGTCGTCATCGCCGTCGTCGTCGTCGTCGTCGTCGACACGGTGCTGGTGATTAAAGGCAGTGTAAACAAGGTCATCGTGAGAAGAAAGGCTCCGACTCGAGGAAACGAGGTTCGTCTTTGGAAGGTCGCAAATCTTCCGACTGATCTGGTGCGAGTTGGGGTTACTTCCGGTGGTAGTAAAGCCGCGTCGTAGGTAGCAAGACTTCCTTTTTCGTGGATACAATCCTGGTGTTGAGCTGTGATCGGCATGACACGTGTTGCATGTAAGCGATTGGCCAGCTGGAATGGCCGGACGTGGGGTAAATTTAGGTTCCTGACTTCTTCTCTTACGTACGTTGAATCCCGGCAAGTTAGATGAAGTAGAAACGGAAGTAACATAAAAGGCAGTGATATTCTTAGGTTCGTCCTCTGGTTGATGGACTCCATCTTGGCTGGCCGAAGAACAGTCGGTGGAGACGCTGCTGGTGGAGGTGGCGACGTCGAAGCGAGTGTCGCTGGCACGGGGTGCGATGATGCTGATGGTGGCGCTGGTGGTAAGGTACCCGGGGGTGAGGGTATCATCGATAACGATACCACGTGCGTAGGAAAGGTACGAATTGCAGGAAGCGTCCTCGAGGTAGAATGAGGATGATGTGGATGACGATAGCAATGGAGATGACAGTGAGCATAGTGGTGCTGAAGGCTGACGATAAGCTCGCTTCCTTTTTGTTTTGGGTGGTCCCGTGGAGGTGGGCGGGTCGAGTCGCATGAGCACGAGATCGGGGACTCTAGCGTCCCCACGTTGACGCTCCTTCGCGACGACGGCGACGATCGAACGGAACGACTTCCCTTCCCGGTTGGCGACGACGTTTCCGACGTGGCGATAATGACGACGACGACGACAACGATACTGACGGTGTCGATGACGGCGGCAACAGGAGCAATAGTAGCAACAGTAGTAGTAACAGTAGTGATAGTAGCAGCAACGACAACGGTGCCGCTGGCCCTGACGGTGATGATTTTCTCGTCGACGCCGACTCGACGATAACGACGATACGGCAAATCGATTTCGAGATCGGTTTTGAAAATGAGAGGCGAGTGCGTTTTGCAATCGCGTACGCCGGGCTGCAGGGGGCCCTGCATCGCTGCCACGAAGGCCTGAGCCCACCGTTCGCCTCGCGCGTACGCCCCTGAAACCAGCTTCTCCTTCGGCACGAGTGCACCCCAAGATCCTCCCTCCAGCTCCTCTTGATTCTCCTTGTACTCTTTTTGAATTGCTCCTCTTGGCGTTCAATACACACGAAACGCCAGGGTGATCCTGCTCTTTGAAGCCGGCCGGATACTTTGCACGCGAACGACGCCGCTTCTTCCTGTGACTCTGGGTTTCCTGAACTCGTTGAACTCGCAAAGAGGTTATGCTCGGCCGATCGTAACACGATGACACTTTGCACGAGTTTCTCGCGTTCCTCCGTTGACTCCTCTTCCTTCCCTGTTCCCCAGGACTCTTTCCACTTCCCAGTCGGTATCCGTGAAAGGAGATTATTCGCGGCCAGGTTGGTTTCCGCGCCAGTCGAACGGAATCGGACAGCCGGTGCTGGTCCGGCGAGGGTAACGCTGAGATTGATGAATTTAGGAGAGGCGCAGGGTCTTCCTGGTTTGGACAATGAGCTGGAGCAATCGGTAGCGCGGGTACTGGCCGTAGGAGCACGTGGCTTCCCAAAGTCCCGGAATGGCCCAGTACCGGCTCGTGCTCGGCTGCTGAATCGGCAACCGGAGCCGCGTCCTTCCACGAGGGAGTCAGCCCCGCTCGTCCGTGTCCCGGGCCAGGAGGCCCCGAACCTGCCTGAGCGTCCCGGGATAGCGGGGCCCTTAGAAGTTCCCCTGAGCCAGGAGTCTCCTCGCGTGTCGCGATCTCCTCTGGTGATGCTCCTGCGCCACCTTGTCCTCGGAGTCCTGCCCGCACGCCACTTCCCGGTGACAGTTCTCGCGTGACAAAGGGCCGAACCCCTGAGCCTTCTCCTCGGCAAGGTAGACACCTCCTTTCTCACGTAGGCACTCCCCCCGTACACGAGGCTCGCAAGCTCCCACGACAGGACACCGAGGTTCATGCTGCATTCTGAACTCGCGGCACCCTCGTCTCCGGACTTCCGATTGTAGCCAGAGATGAGCGACGCGCGCGATTACGAGGGGCAGCAGCAGCAGCAGCTCGGCCTCAAATCTCCATGGACACACCCCGCCGTCACCGACGCCGCTGACGCCGCCGCCGCCACTGCTACCACCACTACCAGCAGCTGCAATGCCGCTGCCACCGCCGCCACCACCGTAGCTGCCGCTGCCGCCGCCGCTGCCACCAGCGAACCACCAGGACCTCACTGCCTCTTACTTCACTTCCTTTTCTTCGTCTCTTTCTTCTCTCTAGGTTCGTCTCCTTTTTTTCCCTTCTCTCTTTCCGCCACTCCTACTCCACCCTTCTTCTCCTGTACCAGCTTCCTCCTCCTCGCTGATTACTCTTCGTCTCCTGTTCTCCTTTTTAAGTCTCCTTCGTTTTACTACGACGATCGCTGTCCTTCGTTCAGGATTCTTTCTATCTTTCTCCTAGAGACGTACACACGGTATTAGGTACACAGGTTCCACGAACACACACCTACGCGACAAGTACACACTGATTCTCTCCCTCTCTCTCTCTCCCCACCCACTTCTACGCTCGATCTCTCTCTCTCTCTCTCCCTCTCTCTCTCTCACACACACACCCTCTCTCACGCGCTCTCTCCCTCTCGCCGTGTCCTTTCGTCTCTATTCCTTCCTGTAGTTTAGGTTACGAATTCTCACTCACGTTAAGCACAAGGAAAACAGGGTCGCCTTTGTTTCGCCTTTACTGATTCCGCAGCTCCCTCGTTGATATTTTAATTACGATAAAAACCCACCTCCGTCACCTCCGTCACCTCCTTCCTAATCCTTCTCTTCACCTTCACCTCGAGGAGGGACTGCCACAGCGCGTTCTTTTTTACAGTCGATCTCACCAATGAAACGCACCGCACATCACGGTAATAAAGGACTCTCCACAAGACGTAACCATAACCTCCTCGAAAGTCTCTCCTTAACGGAGAAATTGGCCCGGACGGGATCCAGGATACATCCGAGTCTCACGTTTACGAGCACTGATCCCCGCGTACTCCTCGGCCTTCTCAAGTGTCACAGAGAGAATCCTGACGGTTGCCGATTTTGGCCAAGGAGCAGATATGACCTCCTGGGGGAAGCAGCGTCCCAAGGAGGAAACACGTATGGGGTACCCCGCGACGACAACGACGGCAACGACACCAATGAACAACCCCTTGACGACGAGGAGGACTGTGACGATTAGGAATATTCGTTGTGACGAATGATCCTGTCGACGTCGAATTCTCTCCGACGTAAGGGCATCGCGGGCCTCCGAGATTCCGCAAAATAATGGCGATCCACCCCGGGCTCCTTCGACGTGGATATACCCCCGCGCACCTTAGCCGACACTCCTGCGTGACTGTCTCCCGTGGGATAATAAAACGGGTTTTAAAGGAATCACTCGCTCGAAGATCTATTTAACGAAAGCACTGGACAATGTTACACTGGGACACGGTTGCTCTTAGAATTAGCACAAGGTACTCGTTCTCGTATGTGGCTTTCACCGAGATCAGAATTCTTCCTTCTCTTGTCCGTCCGTCGTGTTCCCAGGGGCGGATCGGTTTCGCGCACCTTACAAATAACCGGGACCTGCGTTATACGGGGAAACAGCAGCGTTCGCGACGTCGACCTCGATGGACACGGATTAACGTCGAATTCGCGGGATTTCGCAGGTTTCGCGTTTAGCCGGTCGTTCTTCGTACCGTCAGTGGAGGACGGGCGTCGCGAGGTCCGCCATCTTCGTTTTTGCCGCTCCCCGGCCGGGCAACCCGACATGAACCCGACGCCTCATCCCCAGCGTTTCTGCCCTACACCCAACACCCCTTATACTCACCCATGGTTTCTCCCACTACGCTACGGCCCACTCGTCCTCTTCTCCTACTGCGATTCGCGACGCCCGAGAAGAGTTGAGAAAAAAAAGAAGGTGGAGAAAAAATCGGCCTAACTCTACGATCCCTTGGGACGTTATGGATTCGCGAATTTTTTGGGATTTACAAACGGTCTCTTGGTGATCTCTAATAGGTTTATCGATCGTTGATCAGGATCGATAGTCAGAGTCGTACGGTTGACTAGGAAACGTTAGAGATTTAAAAATTGGATACAGTAGGGCAAATTCTTGATATAACGATCTATGGATCTTCGTAATCAATATTGACGATGACTGGTCTGTTTCTTGAAACAGTTACACGCTATCGATATAGAAAAATGATAAAATCGTCGTGAATGTTAGGTCGTTGAGATTTCTATAATATTTTTGTCTCTTGTAAATTCTCGATCAAGCTGAATTGTCGAGATTATAAGATTCTCACGAAATCCGTGATTCAGGTTAGACAAGGGTAGAGTGTGCACGTCGACATTTTTCAAGTGTAATAATTCCGTGAATGGGGAGGGCCGCATCGGGACACGGAAACAGCTGCCTTTGCAATTTACCGCCAGAGGCATCTCGCTACCAGCTGAGAGGGATGGCAGTTCATCGGTATCAAACGAAAATTCAAACCTACCCCAGCCGCTAGATTCGCGCGTTTCGAGCGCAGCCGCTGTGGCTCGAGTAACAGCGCCTCGTAGCGGCTGCGTTTCGAATCAGATCCCACACCCTCTCGGCGGTGCGTGCGGCCATTTTCGGGGTGGAAATGAGGTGCGCATGACCAGGGCGAACGGAAATTTTCGCGAATCGATAATTTCGCGACCAGCTGCGGCAGCGGGTTAGTCACGCGGCCTGCCTGTCTGCCTATCTGCCCTCTTGCCAAGGCGCCCAAGAACAACCCTCTACAGACCCAACCCTACCCTCTGACAAGTACTACCGCCAGAGGAGCCGTCATCTCACCTCCTCATCCCCCGTCCTCAAACGATCCCTGCCACTTGTTTTCATATTGGTCCTACACCGCGATAACGTCCTTTGCCGAATTACATCCGATAAGCCACAATGACCCAGGACGACAAATTATTTCGAATTACGACGTAGGGCCCCGTTCGCAGGCAGTACGTCACTGTATAGAATACCCCTCGCGTCCTGTTCACGACGGACCTGGACTAGGGTTAGGTAGGCGGTGGTGACTGTGCTACTCTTCTAACAAAAAGATCCACTCCAGGAGGCTTGTCCTTGCTCCTAATTTCGACGTCGGTTGGGCCGCTGCGTCGGAGACTCGACGACAACGACGCTGGCTCGAAATCAGCGTCGCGCCGACCACCCCCCAGGAACTACAAGTCGATGACCAGAGCTGGCAAAGTCGCTTCTCTCTACCGTGAACCCCCCTACTTTCTGAACCCCGCGTACCCCACTCCGTTAGACTGCCCTTGCCTTTAGCTCTTCCTCTCGGGCGATCCTCTTCCTTTTAAAGTGGCGATCTCACCGTATTATAATGGCTCGTACTGAATTCCGCTCGATAAGCTTTTTTTTACCGCTGTGTCGTCGGGTTCTAACTAGAGAATTGGAGAAAAACCATCTCTACCTCGTGTACAGTCCGTATAACTATTATCTACCGACATCGATAATACGACCCTAGTAAAACGAAGCCATACACCAACCAGAGGAGCAGACTCCGTTTTTTTAACGTACTGTAACGACACGCGTCATTCATGGTCAACGACACTTGATAAACTTGTTTATCGCTGTCGGACGATTCCTAACGAGGAGTATTGGTCGGAACTATCACCGTCGGCGGTCATCCTCCGAAAGCCGACCCCTACGAAAAAAATCCACTCCGACTAACCCGCTAGGCAGTAAATAAACCACGTGACCCTGCGACAAAAAAAAATAAAATTACGACATAACCCCAAGTGCACAAAGAGGAGTACTCGATGGATCTCCGAGTAAAGAAAAAAAAAAAAAATGGATGAAGCACGGGGTAATACGTGCGCTATCGAGGCACCCTATACACACAGGTGAAATCCGAGCGAGCAAAAGAGGATAGTTAGCGGAGAGGAGGTCATCAGTTGCAAAAACCAACTAACCCCGTCCAATTAGTAAGTCATTTCATTCCGTCCCCAGACAGACATAATAGAGACCTTGAATTTTTCTCCCAACCAACAAGAAACACCAATTCGAACGACCCCAGTGCACTAATACCCTAAACACGATACTTGATTGCGTCTCTACTAACTTCTGAATGCTAAGTAATAAGACTGCTTGATATCAAAATTCAACTGTCATACAGTGGCAATGATTTCAATTGCACGTATCCAGCGAAGCCAGTTGCTCGGACTCACCCGGTTGGTCCATTGGGAGGCATAGTGGGATGCTGAATTGGGGTTGCTGCGATGGTGAAGGTGCCGAGGGAGGATACCGAGGGTCGAGGGTGAGTCTTCGTGCCAAGGGATTCTAGGGGATGGCGATGCTAGGGGCTTGCGGGTAGCAAGGGTGGTAGTTGGAGCGGCATTGTACCGTCACGTGCGCCCACTCGCCACGGCAACAGGAACGCCACCCCCCGCCCCTCTTCCCAGTAGGATCCTTTCCACATGCACCATACACAGCATGTACTGGGTATATACACTCTATAACTCTATGCTCTACATACTATACATAATATACTGTAATACTATAATACACGAATACGGTACTAGAAGACTAACGAAGGAAAGTATTGGTCCAGATACTCGCATAGATCTCGACCTTATTTATGTGTATAAATAATATTTAAGACAGGCTGATTAAAATATCCTAATAGCACAAATCCCATGGTACAACTGATCTTGCACGTTGGTACAGTACAGAAATCTGACTTTGTGACATGTATAAGATTTATCTTACTTCATATGTGTATATATATATAGTGACCCTAGTGCATGATCCTTAATAAACGTAACGATTAGCTGGATCAAGAGGCGTGTATCGGTATCCCATAAAGCCACGCTTAACCACCCCTACAGCTTTTACGGCAGAGTGGCGCTAGTAAACGTGTACGAGACTGAGAGGTTTTCCTCCAGGAAGCAAGGAAACGACGACGACCTTCGTCGAGGACTCTTAAGCGTGATCGCGGTGACAATGCTGATCGGACGCGTAACGTCTGGAAAGAGAAAGAAAGAGAGAGCAAAGGATGGACATAGAAAATGAGACGGAAGGGATAAAAGAATAATTAATAAAAAAAATAAAAATAAAAGGATTATCGTGCATCCTCAGGACGTTCTCCCTCGTAATAATTATCATCATTGGCGGTTTCGTAAGGCACCAGGTTGTGCGAGGTACAGCAACCATAACGAAGGATCACGTAACAAGGTACGGGTTCCGTCGACAATCTCGTCCTGGCAGGTTCCTTGGGTCCTTCTCTTTGTACAATTGTTGTCCTTGGATCCTGCTGACGATGTCTAAGTAGCCTAGTCTGGTAACACATTTCACATGAAGTAAACGGTATCTGCGTGTTTATATCAATTAAAAATGACAATTACTTATGACAATGCAGCGAAGAACACGTTGGGTGACGCAACGTGGATTTTCAATCACGCAACAGACGTATTACTATATGTATGGGTACATGGGGAATGCACTGTTCATTGGTCGTGATTTGGTACAGCGGTTGCTGTACTCGTCTATCGACGCTTACTTAGCGAATGGATGATAGGTGAAATGAGAGCTGAAAAAAAATAATAAAATAAAAAAAATGAAAGGAAGAGAGAGAGAGAGAGAGAGAGAGAGAGAGAGAGAGAGAGAGAGAGAGAGAGACCATTGCCGATAAATGCGCGTCCGTTCGTATTGATCTAGTTTGCGTACGCCATGGAGAATGGCTCGCTCCTTCGTGTTCTTGGTGACAAGATAAAAATGAACGTAGAAATGCGGGAGAGTTTAACGTGACCGAGGATACGTTAGGGTCCTGCGGGTTTAGTCTGCGCACGACATATCGCATGGATAATCGTCGTGCCGACGATTCTTCTGCGGTTGTAGAAAGAAAGAGGGAGATGTAAAAAAGAATAAAAAAAAAAGTTTGTTTCTACGCAAGCGTCGAGAGGCTTTTCCGTAAATTATATCGTCGTCAGAGTTTGGCTGCGATCTTGGAGAGAGAGCGAGAGAGAAGAGAGGGAGGAGGGAGGGAGGGAGGGAGGGGTCTGAGCGAAGGGTGACAGAAGGACGAAGTGACGTCACCGATTAATTTGGATTACAAGCTGGGCCAAAGGGGGGCTAGAATGGGATGCGGGTGGTAACTTTTTTTTTTTTTGAAATTATACCCCATGTTCGATTTTTTCGTATATCGACTTCTTCGTTAATGACGAACAAAGTTATAGAAAATTGACATACATATATATATATATTCTCGATAGCTGACGAAATAAAAAATATAAATACAATATTTATTTTTATTAGATATATAATAGAGTAAGGCTTTATGCGACATATCATAAGGTAACGACGATTGTATATACTTATAAGTATACTATATAACAGCAGTACTTGCGGGTACCATTGTTGTGACTCGGACATTCGTGGTGATCGGATGAAAATTATATTTCTTCACCTTTAACCATATTTTTTTTTAATTTTCCTTCTCTCCATCTAACTGTACATTGAACAGCACAAAACGTCATCATCGCGATCAGTATTTACATGGTTTTTATACAACGTTATATTCTTATTGTTCTCCGTTTTAAAATATCGCACGGCTTCCCTAAACTTTAATATATCGGTTATCCAGTAAGTAATACGACAAAGAAAAACAAAAGTAGCACTGCCGGTACGTTCCAAAAAAAAAATAATAAATTCAATAATTTACATATCGGACTAGCTCCTACAAAGTGATGTAACGAATTCCGTGTTAACGCGGCCCGACAATGGCCTCCCGCATTACTTGAGAAGAGGCACGCATATAAATTTAAGAAAAAATTAGTCTAACACGCACGATATTTATTCCTAATCTCAATTTACAAAATCAAGTAATTACAATTTCTTCGTCGATCCTCCTCCTCATAATCTGTACGATTTAAAAACTACGTTTCAACGACACTCTCAAGCGTCCGTCTATTTCAATTTGATTAGTCGAAACCATGTACGGTATACGTCACGATGCAACCGCTTGACGTACATCCCATATTCGTTATAACAAATAAAAATTAAAAGAACGTCCTTGTAATCGTGATCCTAGTAATCCTCTGACTTAGCACTCCCGCTCATTACAAAAGAATTTTTCTTAGCGTTATACAATAAAACGTATTCCATCAATGATTCGCAATAGCAAAGATCCTAAACTCTAAAGAGACTCAACTTGATGAAAGGTTAATTTTCGAAAAATAATTAATAATCGGCATTAATAATAATAAAGTAATAATAAAGTAGTAGTAGTAGTGGTAGTATAATAATAATAATAGTAATAATAATAATAATAATAATAATAACAATGAAAATAATATTCATGTTGCACGTTTCACAATTATACACGACAATCTATCGCGCCGTCGCTCGTTAAACCTTTTTCTTTCTATTCTATGTCCTGCATTGAAATATATATATATATATCCTTACGTGTTTTGCCTTTCGGTTAACTCGTGTCTCGTTACTTATTCCTTCTTTCTTTTTTATCGTAATATATTTTTCTTTCATAATTCTCATATAGCGTATATCAATAATATTTACAGTGTGACGTAGTCCTGCGACGCCGATATACGGTGCCAAACAAGTCATCAATTATACATTGTTTTATGATACCGTTGTAGTTCGTCAATTTTTCAGCTCCCTGTCTTAATCTTTTTTTTTGTTTCTTTTTCTAATTTTCTTTACAACTTCTCTCAGTCTCTCGGGTCGTGTCCTCGCCGTTAAACCTTAGTAATAATACGTATTCCAATTTTCTATTCTAAGGGATCGAAAGTGGGCGGTTGTCGGGATGTCAAGGGATCGCAACCCCCCCCCCCCCTCCCGGTGCGAGATAAGGATGATGGGTGTATAATTTCTGGTTAACTCGGACGAATAATACACGTGTAGGTAATCTGGCCTTGCGAATGTCAATGAGAAACCGCTCGAAATAGTTAGACCGATCGATCGATGCCACGCGATGCTGGATACAAAGGAATCTCGTGGACCCTTGGAGACGCCATTTACCTTAACGACATTTAAGTGGACTTCCATTGAGGATAATTTTAAGGACATCGTAACACGCGTCAAACTGGTACGTGATTACAATTAGTATATCTATGAACACAGCTGAATTTTATCCCGCGAATGAAGAACAAGAGAAACAAAAAAGAACAAGATAACGATGCCTTTCTCGAGCGTGTATAAATACTATTAGTAAAATCCGCGTCCGCCTTGAGTCGCTTTGATGTTGCTCGTACTGCTTTATCATTACTTTGTTACTTTGTTAATGAAAAAAAAAGTGCTGATACTCTATCTCGACGATGACGTTAATATTATTATTAGTTTTTAATGGCGAACGATAAATGCGACGCTTGCGAGGAATGCTATTGATAGACGAGCGTGACATCGATTTCTCGAGATCGTATTGACGTAAACGAAAGATACAAGAAAAGAGGCTGATATGTATCTATGGACTCTCGAAGCGGTCGCGTTAAAGGAACGTCGATATTCTAAAAATTACAGTGTCGCACAACACCTTGAGAAACAACCCACGAGTTGCGCAAGGCTCACGAAATAGTGAGGCAAAGAAAGATTGTGAGAAATTTTATACGAAAATGATTATTAAACGACGTGTCTGTTATTTTCGTACTTTTTTTGTATATTTGGTTTTCCTTCTTTTTCCTCTTCTTCATCTTCGTTTATTGGTATGCAAAGTAGAATCTATCCTTCCTCAATTTTGGACACTTCAGACAACCCACATGAAATATAAAGCGAGGGAGCCGAACGAACGTTACCCTTAGCCTGATTACGCTATGAAATCATTCCTCTCGTGATCGGCCGGAAGTATTGTTGGTATCGGCAAAGGATTGGCCGGTACCATTATGGGATGACCGGAATTCGGTGCTACCGGATTCACCAGTATCCGGGGATTCCGCGTAGGCGTCATTTGTACGAGCGACGCCGCTAACTCTTCGGTGCCCGCATGTAACGTCCACGTCTCTGTGCTGGTTCTGCTCGTCAAACGCTCCATGTCCGGTGGTTCACCTAGATTTTGGTTTTGGTATTTCCGCTTTAGAATGAGACTCGAGCAATTGCTAGTGGACATTTCATATCTTGTATAATTACGTTTAATGATATTATTAATTATTAATTTGCTAATTGTTTGATGTGTCACATGCACTCTTATCGACGAGGATATGAATAATTAGTGACACAGTCTTCACACTGTGACTTATGGTAATAACGAATACTGGCTACTTATTGTTACTTTGCAAATTTAATTACTCACCGTTAATGCTGTGACTATCTGATACCATGAAGGGGGTGGTACCGGACGATTCGCCGTTGTTCTCATTTACACTGCCGTCATTAGAATCCACGAGCACATCTGGTTCGGAACCACTGCTAGAGGAACTAGAACTATTTCTCTCAAGCATTCTTCTTGCTCTGGAAAATGGATTCTCTCTTTGCGGAGTGAATGTGCCTCCTTGTGTACCTGTAAGGAACGAATAAGAAAATCGTGATGTGTTATGTTTAGAAAAAAGAGTGATAGGGTTAACGAATGAAGATACCTGGATGACCGTCACGTATTAATGGCGTCGAGTCGTCAGCATCGGTGTCACTCTCGCTGTCGCTGACGTGCTCATCAGCAGCAAAAACTTTCCGCTTGCATACAGGACAGACACGTCTGTTCTTTGTGAGCCAGGGATCTATACACTTGCTGTGATAAGCTATAATAAAAGGAGAAATAGATATGCTCAGTTATTTTATTATTGTGGAAGTCCTTTCACTTCAACTTACCGTGTGCACAAGGCAGGACTCTCAATTTTTCGCCTTCCGTGTAATCGTCTAAGCAGATGGCACATGTCTCGTATGGATCACCTTTTGTGTATTTGTGCGTTGGAATTTTTTTTAAACTTGAATTTGGCAGTATGTGTCTACGTTGTCTTCTTCTGTCCTTTATCCATCGTACTACCTGCAAATAGATTACTGGTTAACAGCAGTTGGATTATAGGAACTGAATGAGTATCTTACCATGAAAACAACCATAATTAGAAAGCAAAGTCCAACGACGACAACAAACGGCAAGAGTAAATGTGTATTTATGTTGAACGGTAAATCATCGTTGATCAATAAGAAGTAGGGTTGATTATAGAGATATTGATACCTAATGTTCATTCCTGTGGTGTTAGAAACGAAGACTGAAGGTATTGTAATACCAAAAGAGTCTTTTGCTGACATTGTTTCTGTAAAAGTAATTGTACCACCATTAAAAATATTTCACTTTTCTGCACAAGCGATTTTAGTCTGAGCAGAGACTATAAATTATTACCTAATTCGTCGCTATCAACATTGTGCACTATTACTGCATCGTAACCAGCCTGCTGTGCCATACGAACCTTTGTCTCAAAGGTGCAATTATATCGCGCAATAAGCACAATCCACTTGCCATTATAGCCAGTGTCATTTGGCGGAGGTTTTATTTCATCACAGGCTGTAGGTGGATCAGCATACACGACCATACCCTGTACACAGTGAAGTAAAAATTCAGAATCGTTAAGTGATTGTGATAAAAAGTTCTTTATACATATAGTACACTTACGTATTTAAAACGTGGTAGTCTTTAACGAAATTAATGTTTCATGTATGTATAGTAGGTCGGCAAGCAAAATAGTTTAAAGTGACAGATGGGAAAATTCAAGACACAACAAAATACCGTATTACCAATGATTTTTTGCTAAGGCTAATATGTGGTAAACAAATGAAAAACGATTCAATACATTTAATAAAAGAGCATTGACAATGGAGAAATTTTGCTATGCGAATCCCTATTAAAAAAACAGGTGTTTTCATCTAGTGCTGTAAGCTATTTATTCGTATATATTCATTATGCCGTTACAATATGAGATATAGCAATTTCAGAAAGACTGATTTACCTTAATTCCTGCCGATGATATTGTACCACCAAATTTAGATGGCATATCTCTATATTCTTGTACAATCTGATGGTCAGGAGTTGCTGTATACACCAGAATATCTGCTGCACCATAGGCAATGCATATCGTTAAAAATATGAGCCATATTTGAATTCTGTGAGCTAGAGAACACTGAGGCATTTTTGAATATTTTATTAAAGCCTGTCTTCCTGTATATTGCTTGCTTAGGTCTTGATAATTATCTCCCATGGGTGAATCATTACTAGGATATACTAGGAGCTTTACTTTACAGCTGATGTCACTATTCTTTCCATGAAGAAAAAATGCCACTCCTGTAACAGTACCATTTCATCTTACTACATTTAAGATGACCATTAATCAGAACCTATCACATCCTACTAGCACTTAATGAAACTGTCATATAAGCATTTACTGATAAGAGAGATATTTTTCAACCTGATACATGTAAGTATACGTAATGCCAAGCATCAAGAACATCTAAAAGCATCTAAATATTAATTAATGAGTACCATTTCTCAATACTCAGTAAACATAATAAAAAAAACCAAAATCACTAATCTGAAACAAGTTATCAACTAAAAACCTATTAAAATATACATCGTGTCATATAACACGATTGAAAAAACTATGAATTAAAAAGAAAATATAAGATAAAATAAAATTATAATATATAAAAATGAAATAAAAAATATAAATTAAGAAAATACTGTTATCCATTATTATTTTTCATTCATTGAATAGTGCTCAGCCAGTATACGTTACATTTTCTCAAGGGTTAATGCAAATCCGCCGTTTAAACAATAAACGCTTCCTTCAATCTCACTCTCCAACACCAATACAATTTCCTGGTTCAGAATACCAACCATTGCCAAAATAAAAATTACTCATAGGATTCAATTTACCTATGATCACTGGTCACTAGGTCACACAACAATCATGAATTCATTGTTCAAAGCATGTGGACAAAGTTTATGGTACATAAGTCACCTGATAGGGAGTAACATGCACTCAACCTACACTTGATGTTACAATACACACCAAATTTTCTACTTTTCTCTTAACATCTCCCCGACTACACAGGCATAATTTACACACTACATATGTACGTACGATTATATATAAATCTTGTGTACATATCCACATACGCATACACACGATCAACGTTTTCAATGACGGACAATCATTATTACGTTTGACAGCAAGTTAGGTTACTCCGAACAGATAAAAGTGATTTCACTTTGCTTGGCAGGATGAATAGAACCCTAAAGTAGGTAAAGAACAATCTTAATTTTCCAATAAATACGAAAACCTGCACAACTAATTTTTTGGATGCAAGATGGTCCCAAAGATTGCATATGTAGTCACTATAGTTAATTGGGACTGGCGGACTGTCATACGCGACGCAATTACTCGAAAAGAAATTTGATGTCTTACGTAGAGGAGTATCGAGAACAAGTCGGAATCCAGGGTCTTGCTGTTTTTTCTTGAGGGTAATACGTGTAGCCGATGATCCGACGTTCGTTCATAAGTTTTTTTAATGTAACAAATACACCAGACAATTTTTTTCCGTTTTGTTGCGGAAATCAAGCAGATAGCCGCTGTACCAGATGTCGCGTTCATCCGTTTCAGCCATTGCCTTATTTGGCGGAAATTTCAAACTTATCAAAACCGCATATTCCTCAAGATAAGTGTCGAAACAGCTCATCGGGGTTGTGTTAGAAAATGACAATAAAGAATCTTAATATATTTGGGTGGAATTTTAAGTATACGAATTCAGACGTGTAAAAATTGTCAAATCGTTTATAATAGTTGTCCAGTGACATCCCATTGATGTCTTTTTATAGTACACTGATGGACAATAGTTTTGCATTTGTGAATCATTGGTTACGTGAAAGAGATGCTTCAGAAATTCCATCTTTCTGTTTTCCTAAGACTTTATGAATTTTTTAGGCAGCTTTATATTTCTGTGTCAATATTCAATAGTACAGTATAAAATACGATGGACAAGATTGCAATCCAAGCATTAACGGACAATATTCACTGACACCTACTGGGCAAAAGATTTCTTTCGGTGAAGCATTCTAATGGACATTACATATAGAAGTTATTTACATAATAAGGAAAATTAAGAATGTCTTACAACTGATTGACCTTATAGATTTAAAGTCGGCGAAAGCGAAGTTTTGTAAATTGTGACAGTAACGAAAATCAACGAAACGTACAGTCATTGGGAAGTAATGTACAATGCACATATTGTAAAATTCACTATTATGCAGTAGAGTGTATAAAGATATTTCGAATATCCTTTTGTTCATTTCCTTGATACATAATTCAGGTCTTTTGAAATGAGAAAATGACAATAAAGAATTTACTGATTTTTAGTCTAAGGCACCTCGCTACTATTGTAACAATCGCAATAATAACAGGCTCCAATTATCCCCGTTCTATACATATATAATTTCTTGCAGCATTTTCCATCTCTCTCTTATATGCCGTAGAAATGAGCCGCAACATTGACAGCTCAGCAGTACGAAACGCTAGATTCCACCGCGTGAAAATCTATCATCCAGCAATCTTGCTTTCATAAAGATTGATTTCTTACGCGCCTCATCTAGCTGATTTGCTTGTAAATCGATATCACGATCGAATGGTCGTCTCATTGGTTTTCCGGCCTCCTTTGCTTTCTTATCCTCCTTCTATTAACAATACAGTAAAAAATCTTAAACTTTGAAGTTAATCGCGCTATTACTAGGATCCATTTGAAATAACGAAAATGACTTACTTTCTTTTTCTTGTGAAGCTTCTTCTGATGCATTTCCAAAAGAGATTGCTGACGTCTTTTAGAATTGGACTTTTCAGTTTCTCGTGACTCCTTTTCCCGGTGTACAGCACGTAATTTGGCAGACTCTTCTTCGGCATTCATCAACTTTCCCTCCTCCTTCAATGTGCAACACAACGGTGATAGGTTGAAATGCTCGGGATGCAATGGATTATTCTGTTTCTAGAGTGGCAAACCTTCTCTCTTTGTTTTCGAGCCTTATCCATGGGCGTGTCGGTCCAGCTTGATCTGTCAGACATATCAGGTCCTGGTCGTATCCTGAATTTCCTTGGACCCAGACCCAGGTTTACTGCTTGAGCTGGTGGCAACTCCATCATCCACTCTTCTCGTTTTTTTGTTTGGTCATTATCCTGTAATAGAAATGTATGTTGTTTCAATATAATATGATATATGAATTACTCAATATAAACACCTGTACCCACCTTCTCTCTGAATTCATCCTTGATTCGTCTGGCTCGTCTTTCTAATTGTTGTTGGACATAACTGTTTGTCGCTGCAGGATGATCTGCTGGAAGTGGTCCCATCATATTTTCATCTTCGGAGTCAGATTCTATAGTCTCCATAGCATTTCCATCGTCTAGAGATCCAGATCCATTTGGTAAACACGGTCCTATAATGTTTTCTGAGTCTGGGTCACTCTTTTTCTGCTGCATTAAACGTGGTGGTAGTGCAGGTCCAAAAGAACTTTCTAGATTATCTTCGTTCTCAGTTGATTTGTGAAGATAAGGTGGTAAAGTTGGTCCAATGATACGAGATGGATCTGGCTGTAGTACTGGTTCTGCCTTTTTAATTGATGTCCCAGGTAGAACTGGTCCACAAGTCCCTTCATCATTTAAATCATCAGAACCAATGGATGCTGATATAGAGGATGCAACGGTTCTGGTCGATTCTGAATTCTCTGGACTCCCATTTTGTTTGGGTCTTTGTGTTGAATTGTCCATTTTGGAAACAAGTGAATCTTCTTTATCACTTTCGTGTTCCTCAGGGGATTTCCTGTTTGAACCCTTAGAAAGTTTCGGAGGCAGAGCTGGACCATAAATATCGCCATCTTCTTTTTCAACGGGCGTCAAACAAAACTCCTCCAGTTCAGATTCTGACATGGCGGATTCCTCGTCTTTCGAATGTTTTCTACGTTTTTTCTTGTAACTCATCCGATCTTCCGTTAATGCAGAAGTCGAGGTTGAGACAGCCAACTCGGAACCTAATAAGAAATCTGAAAGGGCACTCGAATTATTATTACTGGGACCTGGCGAATGATCTCCATTCCTTGGATTTACCTTTCGTATTTTCTCCAAGTGACTCTTATTGGCAGTAACCTGCCTTTTCAATAGGCGTTCATATTGATGCTTGGAAACGCGTTTCTTCACACGCGGTTCATGAGACAAAGAAGTACCTTTCATAGCAAAGCTTCCCGCAGTATTTTCTGAACCAGAAGTGTCTGAAGAGTTTTCTATGGTATCTGACACAATATCAAAATCAGATAAATTTAATTCCTTGCTATCCTTTTTATCCAAGGATAAAATAGGTCCCACATCCGAGTCCAATGCGCCCAAATCAGATTCACTGTCACTGCCAATCTGATCAAGTATTTTATTCTGCAGATAAATATCCTGTTTAGTACTCTTAGCCTTTTCCTCTTTTTTACACGGCTTTCGATCGCTCTTATCACTCTTATCAAATTCCTCTCGGAACCTTTCACGATCCGACCCTACTTTGTTTTTATTCGCTTGGTTAGATACACCACTTCTCTCACGTGAATGGAGTTTCAACTTATCACGATTTCGTGTACTGTATTTCTCACTTGATGATCTATCGTGACTCCGTTCTCTGGATCGTTCACGGGATCGACGCTTTTCTCGATCACGGTCACGAGAATCCTTGGATTCACGACTTCTCGTATCTCTGTTATCACGATTACTCAAACTCTTCAAGTCTTTCTCGCTAACTTTGGACTTCGAGTCTCTGCTCTCTTTCTGATTACTTGAATTTTTGCCATCTTTATTGTCTCTGTTAATTGTATTTTTCGAATCATGACTCTCCTTTGAATTCTTTAAATCTCTTGAATAAGACTTTGTTGAGTATTTAGAGTCCTTCTCATGTTTCTCGCTGCTCTCAGGATCCTTTGATGCTCGTCGCGCGACGTCACTGGACTTTGGTTCCCTTCGATCACGTTCGTATTTAGATTTATCGTAGTCTCTCCTGTTCCTGGTGCTACGATCTCGCGACCGTGATCTGCGACTGGAATTCGATTTCTTTGCAGATGAGTTTCTTTCCCTTGCGTGCAGATCGATTGTCGCGTCCTTCCGGGTCGCCTCGAAGCGAAAACGTCGTCCTTCGTCGCTGTCCTGACTCTCCGAGTCTGAGTCCATTGTCGTCATAATCTACCTATATTCTGAAATCATTAATTTAGTCATAGAATAAGGAAGAATAGTAATTTTTACAGAGTAGCCTGATATGCAACATATATTTTATGGATAAATAAAGAATATGAATTGTGTTTCCTTGAAGATATTTTTATTGACTTATACATTTAATTTTATAAATAATGTAATGAACATTCAACTGTATCTTTTAAAGTCATTAAGGTTCCACACGTTTTTGCACTTCTTTAGGCTCCTCTTGTTTTTCTGTAACTGATTTAATCGTCTCAACATTGTTTAGCTCTTTGTTCGACACTGGTAAAGACTTCTGTTCATTGCTTGATGATATCATCTTCATGATTTTTAATGCACTATATTTTATGGATTTTACAACACCTGCCGTAAGGATACCTTTCAAACTTTGGGAGACGCTTGACTTCCAGACGATTTCTCGCAAAACTTTTTCTAATATCTCACTGCATTCTGGGTCGTGAGCTATAGCGCGCAGGCAGTCCTCGGTATCTTTTGTTCTTGGTCCTTGTGACCACATCCTCACAAGTTTCACTTGAGGTGTTCGAGGTAAATGATTTAAGTGATGCACCCTTGCAATAGGCCTGGTATCTTGTTGGCATCTGATGGCTGCTTCTTCAGTTTGAGGAATTTCCACGTAGTTATCAAAATGCTTCAAAATTGGGCCATAAATTTCACGGAAGACAGAAAGCTGAGGAGTGACGATATTGCTCACTTTATCTTTATCTTCTCCAAAAATCATACGGAAGTCGCCATTGTAAGATAAATTAGCAATGGTCTTGTAGAATTCAATTTCTGTAAATTGTTCTGGTAAAAGGAGCAGTGCTGCGTGTACCGCTGAATGTAAATTTTGGACCAAAGCTGTTTTCAGTTGAGAATTTTCACCCGGTTCAACCAGAATTTGTACTGGTTTATGTAGTCTTCCAGCTAAGTACAAGACATTCCAGTCAAATAAATCTTCCACAAAAGACACCTCCGAAATTACTCCATACTTAATAAGTCTTCCTTCGTACGTCTTGACCAATGTATTGTAGTATACATTAGCACCGGAGAATTCTTGTAAATTGGTAATTACCTTTGGACCCAATAATCTCAGTGGTTGAGCATAATGATGAGGATTGCGACTTATATTCTCTGCATGCCACTGATTTGGATTACGTACAACAAATATAAGATCCAACATATTTTCAGATGGATCTACTTTCTGTTTAAATGCACCAGATCCATATGCAAAACAAAATTTCATTCTGCGTGGAAACTCACTCAGGATCTTTTTATACTGAGATAACTGCGATATTTTTTCAATCATGCTTGAGAATTATTAGAGATTATGGTCTTAAATATGTAGAATTACGAAAAATGTTTTCAAATGCACTTAGTCATTTAAGTTACTTCCTTCTATAATATTTTCAATTTATTTATGAAGAATAATTATCATCTCGAATTATTTTAGTTAATTCGTTATATCCAGTTTATCGAAAATTTATGTTTATCCCAACATTTTCTTGCAGCAAAACGTTAAAAGAATATAGTCAACAGGATAAACATTTGCACCAACTATTAGATTTGTACGTACACGATAAATATTCGTTGTAAAACAACGAATTATTAAAGATTAAATGAAATGGAGCACATTCGCAATGAGGCTTCGAGGGTCAACTAACCTAAAAATTTTGTTTCATGAATGTCGTAACCATAGGGACTACTTACTCAAAATGATGCACCGTTTTTATTCCTATGGGTTTGAACATTCGGATAAGTAGAATAAAGAATTCCCGAAATATACTAATTCATCAAATATAGTATTAAAATTACGTGGAGTATACGTATCAGTTTGACGGAGAGAAAAATTCTTTAAACCAACCATAGAAATAATTTTCATTTCTGGGAGACGTGAATGGTGGTGAGTAAAATCGGAGCTGTACCGAGTTTCTTACAAAGAAGTAGCTGTCTAAACAGGATCAAAAACATTAAGAAAACAGCTCGTCAACATTATCAACACAGTAAAATCTGCAATCAAAGTCAATCAAACTGCTTTTACAGTTATTATTAAATTCCAACTGCGACAACAAATGATAAATTTCAATGAAACAATATCGTTTTTCCTAGATCTAAATGAAAAGGGCCCACAATATTGGTAATCCAGCACTGTGCTGTACACATATTTTATTCATTTCGTGTAAAATCCAACAGATGGCCTTAAGCCCCGTTCATATATTGAAAAATATTGTAATATTGAGTTTTGTCGCTGACACTTTTATAAAGTTTCATTTATTATTTTCGTTATCAGAATTATTCATAAAAGTAAACCATTATAAAGAAAATGAAAATTTTAACTTGCGTAACGTAGTTGAAGGTTAAAGTAAAGGTGTAAAATAGGCCCCATTAATATAAGCGAGATATAAGTTTATGATCAATAAAATGTCCTTCTCAATTACCCAACTTGTGTCCTTTCGAACCTGAATTCATTGGTCATCTGGAAAATATTCCGCTAGATCCAACGAATAACGAGACATTCTATAGACAAAAGTTTAGTAATTGGAAAGCACCCAAAGTGATTGCAGCCATGTCCAGTGGTGTGCAGTGTTTTGTGATCTCAAAGAAACAAGTGAAAGTTTGGTTCTGCAAAAGAAATTCATTTGCCGGCTACCGTGTCGGTTATTATTGGGCTTGACAGGAAGTACAAAGCATACAAAGCCACTGCGACGATTTTGTACAAAATGAGCGAACCAAAACAACAGCCGAGCGACATGGAGGTTGACGACAATAATGCTGTCTCGACAGATGCTCCAATGGAGGTTACACAAGCTCAAAACGAACGAGGTCCTTCTACTTCTACTTCTACTTCTATTGGTTCCGGTTCTAATACCATTCGTGTTATGGCCTCATCGGGTACTGTGGGCTCTGTATCTATCAGCCTCCATCCACTTGTCATTATGAACGTTAGTGAACACTGGACTAGACTAAGGGCCCAGGAAGGATCCGATCAGCTAGGTATACTTCTTGTCTATTTGTCATATATATATATATATATAACATTCACTTTTACCTTTTACTTTGCTGCGCTATCTTGAACACTGTCAAAGTTTATGCAAAGTGTGTAGTTTCATTGGATTTAATGTTATTCTACAGTGTACGGAGCATTAATTGGTAAACAGAAGGGACGCAATATTGAAATCATGAATTCCTTTGAACTTCTGTTTACTTGCATCGGGGATGACGTTATTATTGATAGAGACTACTATAATACCAAGGAAGAACAGTTTAAACAAGTATTTAGTGACATGGACTTTTTGGGTTGGTACACTACTGGTGATATGCCAAATGAGAGAGATATCAGAGTGCACAAGCAACTTTGTGAAATTAACGAATGTCCTGTATTATTGAAATTAGACCCAAGGTCTAAAAACTCTGATGTGAGTAGTATTACTTTAAATGTATAGCATAGGAACTATTTGGATCTCAAAATCTAAGCATTTATATTCTTTCCAGCAATTGCCTGTTTCCATGTATGAATCAGTGATTGATTTAGTGGGAGGACAAGCAACAATGTTATTTGTACCTTTAACATATACATTAGCTACTGAAGAAGCTGAAAGAATTGGAGTAGACCATGTAGCACGAATGTGCAGTAACGACCAGGTTGAAAGTTCCCTAGTAGCTGAACATTTAATGGCACAGCATAGTGCCATTAAAATGTTACACTCTCGAGTGAAGCTGGTATTGAGATACGTACAGGCTGTACAGAGTGGAGAACTTAAAGGAAACCATGAAGTGTTAAGGGCTGCATGTTCTCTGGGACACCGCTTGCCTGTAATGAACAGCCCAAAGTTCAGAGCCGATTTCTATAATGTAAGTATTTAAACCAGAAATATAGTTTGCTACATTCAAACTCACTAGATCCATAATTCCATAAGTAACAAAAACTTCGTTTCAGCAATGCAACGATTTTGGCCTCATGACGTACCTTGGAATAATAACAAAAGGCTGTAATGACATTAATCAGTTTGTTAACAAATTTAATATTTTGTACGACAGGCAAGGCATGGGTCGGCGTATGCGTAATTTATTCTTCTGATAAGTGAATCGGTTCTATTTTGTACTTGTCACACTGTAAATTTCGTACTAATTATAAATGAGTTCAGGATCACGGAATGCCAAATAGTCAATCCCCCATGGTGAGTAAGAGGACAATGAAATATTCAGAATAAACGACAGCGAGATTTACTAAAATAAAAGGAAGCATTTCTTGTAATTAGATTGAAGATTTGCGCGACAGAGTCGACAGACGGATGCCAAAGATAATAATCTATCAGGCACTGAATTTCCTTTGCTAATAAACGCAAAGTCGGTGTTAGTCCAGCCGCAGCTGCTCATAAGCAGTGCAATTAATAATACATATATAAAAACTCTATTAACATGTGATATCAATAAATGCTGTGATGCGTAGCTCGAGGTATTTCTTGGAGTTAAGGGACTCGATGAATATTTTAAAACAACGGGAAAAAAATGGAATCGACATGTTATACTAGTATAAGGTCATGCCATCTTCATTAAATTCGATAGAAATTTATTATCCCCCTATTATATACAATATACATATTATATGATTTATAATCAATTTTACAACATTCCCATTAATGCGTTGTCCCAAAGTGTGTTCTATATGAGCGATAACGTGCGTATCGGATACTTTCACGTGATATGCGTTCATCTCATTCTCTTAACCTTTCTGTGTTTTTTTTTTAATGGAAGACCTCATTTTAATCGACACAATTTTCAGCAAATATTTCTCATCCATAGGACACTTCAAAGATATTATAATCAGTTAACATATGCCAGGTCTTTGATCTACTGAAGCGTTTGCATATAAATAACATCGTCTTGTATAAAAGCTGCCTATCCAGATTCCATTACAAAACACTCATCTCTAAAAGATCTCTCTGAAAATCTATTCGATTAATATATAACTGTATTTTTGGTATATAACACTCTTATAAATACTGCTGTACAAAATATAGTAGGTATATTGTGCCTCGTTAGTTATTGCATGTAATTGTAAAGGATCGGCTCGTTTAAGTCGAGTCAATCGAATTTCGGTTCTACGTATAATTACGTACAGATGATGATTACCTCATTATTTAGAATATCGTAACCAGAGCACTCTGGCAAGAACCCCGTCGTTCTCTACAACGCTCTACATTTCCTTTATATCATATCTATATAATATATAGATACACTGCTTAAATCAAATGCGTACGTTTACCGTCATATCGTCTGTTACTCATTTGATATGCTAAAACGAGAAGACCGGTTGGCCCTTTTGAATTTCTTTTAGAAGAATTCAAAATAACATGTGGTATCCTGCGCGTACATTTTATGACGTCTTAGATATGTTGGTGCGTTTCTCGTGTTCCAGATTTTAATGGAAAGATGTAAAAAGTTCATTCGATGCATACTGATAAGCTGTCCTCTATCATATTGGCAAGTACGTCTACCAGCACGGACAGCATTGTGTCGGGCTAAGGACTCGGTTTATCCATACCAATTAATTCCTCAAAAAGGCTGTTTCTACCTTCGACACGTTCTTCGATAGCTTGAACGGCAAATCGCAGAGTGGCAGCTGTTAAATCACCAACTGACCAGTGTCTGTCCATCAAGACTCTGCTTACAGTATCCAGCTGGAACGATATTCATATTCGCCATTTCTCACTAGTAGATTAATTTAATAATTCAACTCTATACGGTACCTTGGATAGACTGGCATTTCCGGATGTATAGTATATCAATCTTGGTACCCCAGCCAATGACGCTGCCAACCATTGGATGACTAACTTCAATTGTGGATCTCCTTTCAGCCTAGAGCCGCATCCCCAATTGCCAGTTGCAACTGGCAGTAAACCACCAGCCTGGGGGCTGCTTTCTCTAGGCATCTACGGTATAGGATTTTTTAAATTTTTATATACCACAGACAGGTGCTTATTTTATATGGAGAAAGGTGTATAAGTTTGGCACGTATTTCATTAGGTAATGTCTCAAAGCAGATGCACAGATAGAACACACGAATTAAAGAGTACCGAGAAATTCTGTGAAATCTTTGGAACAAGTAAAAAAAATAAAAAGATTGTAGGATAGTACTGTTTTAAATACGCATCACGATGGAGACATATATATGCGTGTGTGTATAGTTGTCTTTCTGTCGTCATTTACAAAGGAACGGATGAGAGACAAATGCGCAATATTAAAAGGCACTCTAGATTGCTATTAAACGGATAGAACGAGAGACAGACGTATTAGTAATTAGGTCTTTAGAGTTAATTAGAAACATGGATTAATTATGCATTATGCAACACAACATCGAGTTTCCTATTGGACTGTACGCGAGACCTCAGAGATCGTATATACTCTTTTGTAATTGCATAACTTTCCAGTGTAATAATTGTGCGTTTAATGGCACTTTATTTAAGGTGGGTTCACACGATTGCTGATTCGCATACTAGGATCCAATAAGTTCTATCGACAAGTGGCACCTTGACGATCTGCAAATCGCTCGCCTCGCTCGTACGAGACTGATCATCTACTTCCGGAGGGCATATCTTTCCAGAATAAGACCCTAGGACTTGTCTCGTGTCGCTCTCACTTCCGGTGACGTTTACTGGCGCAGTGGAAGGCAGAGAAATGGTAGCTTCATCTTCCACCAAGGTCTGGAACACCTCGGAAGTGACTGTAATGGCCCATAGCTTTCTACGCTGGGAATTCTTCGCGTCTCTGGCCACCTTTGGATCTTCGCTCGAAGCATCTTCGTAACTAGTCACCTCCTCGTTCTCTGATACCTGTATATATATCGTCAAGCCTGCTGATCTAGAGCTCATGCGTAATTCAGTAATCTCAATTATTAATTAGGTGATTGATTAGCGTTGACAATCAGACTCTGGATCGTCAGCTTTTACTCTTAACATTTATTCTCTCCTTTGTTAGTCCTGGACTGTCTCTCATTCCATCTTTACAACGAGCTAAATGTAATGGCAAGCTATTATCAAACGACGCTTCAGGGCGATTCTCATTAAATAATTTTCGCCATTTTCTCCGTTGCAACAGCCTATATACAGGTATACCACTTGTACAAGAATAAGATTCTCACCGATTGTTGTCTCCTATTCTTATGTCGTGCCAATTCCAGACTCAAGCTCCTCACAGCCAGTGCCAGTTTGTGCCTCTGCTGTGCGTCATCCGAGTCGTGGACAGGCTGAGGCTCACCTTCCTGGACAGGAACGCCGGCGAAGGATTCACTTAACGCGCGTTTCAAGAGGGAACCAGCGAATCTGACGACTGCACGATCCCTGGCGTCCAGCTCACGATTTTCATCAACCACGATCGGATCTTCAAGCCACTTGGACAACTGCTCGTAGACCTCTTCAAGCTCTGAAGAAAAGTCTGCCAAGATATAGTGATGTCGGCGGCCATTATTAGGAAAGTTTTAGAAGTGTGACAGTCGAGCTAGGGGTACTTGTGCTGGAGTGCTTACCCGAGCTATATTCAGTACTGAAGCTATATCTACTGCTGGAATTCGTATCCCGACGCTGAATCATAGCTGGTTGACTCTGCCGGAAACGTCCGAGCCACTTTTGCTCGGCTTCCAAGGATTCTTTAAGGAATTCCTCGTCGACCGTGTCATCCCTCAAAACAAATCCTCGCGAACCGCCCCTCTTTACTCTGGAATTTATTATTGAAATTGTGACACCCTTCATTCAATGCATTCTTAACGACATATATTTATTTAATGTTCGTTTTTACTTGATCTCTTGATCATCAACGTGACTTCCGGCGACGCTTATACCCACGGCGTAGCTACTCTCTCCCGAGGAGTTCGATGAGGTTGTTCCGGTCGCTGTACTTTCCCTCTTTAGAGCATCCTTTAATCGTTGCGCAAAGGTACCCCGTCGTTCCGGTGTATCTAATTGGGTACTATATCGCCTGTTCAATTTCTGTTCCTCCTCGTCTGATAAAAAAATAAGGAAGATCGATGTTTCAGATTACAAATCATATCTTATAGATTTTTTAACCTTACGGTACCTGGTTCCTCGTCGATGGTATCTTTGGCGCTATGGAAACTGTCCGTACTCTGACTGTTGCAACTACTGTAGACAGACATTTGTCCTATTGATCTTCTTGTTACTGGCAGTACCTCACCACTGGATCCCAAAACGATAAATCTATTTCTTCTATTGGTATAGTTGCTAACTTTACAGATTCCACTAGGACTAGACGGTCTTACTGATTTACCATTAGGCCTTGTTCGTATCTCAGTCATATTTTCTGTATTACTGATAAGGTCCTTTGATAGGTTGGCTGCTGCTAAATTTATTTCAATATTTTCAAGTTAAATCTTCACCTTTTTTTTTGTCAATTAACATGCTTTGCTTTTTAGCAACTTTCTTCTCACCCTCAGCTTCCGGTGGAGTACTACTAAAACTCTCCCCTATTGGTGATAACCGCCGTGCACCGGGACCCGTTTCAGAATCCAGATCAGGCTTAACAGGATCCGTGGGACTACTAGGAACGTGTCGTTGTCTAAATCCAAGAAGAGACTTATTCATCTCCCTGAGGATATTATCTTCCTCGAACTGCGTTAAGGGTAGTGTAGAATAATCTTCAGGGTCGATACAGCAAACCATCACCTATCCCAAGTATTTGATAATTTCAGAAATGTATTTAAATAATGACTTTATCTGTATTCTAAAATTATGATAACAACTAACCGCATTAGGCTTGGGTATACTCTCGAACACGGCTCTGTGCTTAGGGTCATTTATCCTAGAGAAATGTCTAACCCCTTCAACTATTAAAACTTCGTTGTCCTCTAAGGCTTCGACTGATAAAATCGCTGCAAGAAGTTCAGGATGTGTCGCCATCTGAAGTCCAATCGACGAAGAATCAAATGGATGATGATATCAATGACGACAAAGTAATTTTGATATGACAATCAAGTGGACCCCGCTAAATTCTCTTCGCGAGGATACACTGTTACAAATAGGGAGTCTGGGGTTCCTCTTGACGTTTTAATTTATAATTGAACGGATTTTTCACACAAATAATACTTACTTACATGTACTGTTTCTTGATTTATTTGACCTTGCAAAACGCCGCTGCCTAATTTGGAACTTGCAAAACACACGTGAAGTACTTTAGTCTCTGCCTCGAATCTCTCCAGACGTCCCTCGTGTCTTATTGTCAATGGACACAATGGCACACTGCTCTCCAGCCAATCCTCTATTGTTAGCCATTGTTTGGAGGTCATTACCTGCAATTAAAAGAACTGCTAGTAACCATATTCATTTGACACAAACAGCAAATACTTCATTAAGACAGCTATATTAGTCACCTGTCTGGAAATGACCAATTTTCCCTCCAATGCCTGTTCGTTCTCCAGATAATCAAAGTAATGGAATATGCTACGTAACTTAGCCTTCTGTCCATTTCTAGATAAAGAAGAGGACATTATTATTAATAATTAACAGCAACCAACCTAAACAGATTAATCGTTGCTATTTTATTCATGGCGGTATTCATATAGCTTGTGCTTGTTTATGAATCTACTATAGATAGAAGATATATATCAGAGTGTCTAGCTTGATATGAAATTTCCCCAATTTATTAGATGCACAAACATATAAATGGTCAATGCCGCTACATTGTCGATATACTATATACAACAATACAAGCAAGATGGCGCTCGTTAAGAAGAACCAAGCATCTTGGATCGATCGAACTCCTCCTCTCTTACCCCCCGCCTTCCCGCAACCTCATCCAGAGGTACTGGTATACCTATTCTCTATTTATAACCTTGCTCACTTACGAGTGAAGTTCCTTGAAGAAATTCGTGAAGTTGAAATCTCCCAAGGTAGGATGGGTCTTGTTTGTCCTCTTTGGATAGGTAGAGAAAAACGCATTGGCGATGAGGGACGATACGAAACCGTAACTGTACTCAACGCTGTCCCCTGACGAAGATAAATAAACTTTTTTTAAAAATAAATCACGTCAATCCGGTGTACCGCAGCGCGTAGAATAAATGTCAGAAATCTCGTTCAACAACAGGAAAGCATCCCCATTTTTCAACGGCTTATTATGTTCTTCCTTTATCCATTTTACGTAGGTGCGTTAGAGCCGAGTACATATATACCTTTACACACCTCTTTGCAAGATATAATAAGTATAGTCCGTACCGTAAAATCAGAAGTTACGTATACTATACAGAGTTAAGAATGTATGTGTATATACAGGGTGTCCCATTTTCACTTAGACAGTGGAATATCTCGAAAACGGAGTTTTCGTAAAAAACTGTTTGAGACAAAAGTTATCGGGCTCGAAGGGGGCCATCTGGTGAGATACCTGAATTTTTAGCCTGGGGTCTATGCTGAGCTCTGTGAGGCCCAAGTCCATTTTTTTAAATGGAAACACCTATTTTTTATGGCAGATTCGTGTTGTATGAAAAAAAAATTAAAGAGTTTTGTTCTTGATCATTTTCCGATAAACCCCCTGCAACAGTAGTAAAAAGGTGAAGTTGAATTTTGACATTTTGATAATCTGACTACATTGAAGCTACAGAATGCTACTCCGGCCAATCAAGGCAAGATCAACTCAAAATTTTGGCAGGTAAAGACAAGATCTATTCAAAGGTTTGGTCACTCTAGGCAAGATTACTTCTTTTTTTTTTTTCGACAAAGGAACTCAGTCTTAACACTATGCCTTCCGGCGACACCAGACTGGTGCCGTGCGCGAAATATCGCTTAATGTCAGAATTCAACTTCATTACAACACATCATCACAACATTTTTTTTCGAAAACCCCCTATTTTCGAGATACTCCACTGTCTAAATTAAAATGGGACGCCCTGTATATATAATATACATATATGTATATATAAACCAGATTACCTTGCTGCTGCAAGCTAAAATGTAAACCTTGTGGGGGCTTTGTGGATTTCAAAGCTTTTGCCCTCTCAACCATACATGGTATTGTTTTTGTAAAAACATGTTCACGTTCTACACTAGTCAAATCCGTGTCCAGGAAACGAGCCAGCCCCGAGAACAAATCAGGTTCCTGCACATCTTCTTCCGGATCAAGACTTATGCTGAAAAGAGCATTAAAAAATTCCTGTAAATTCTCCCTTGTATATGACGCCGTTATAATCTATAGCTATTTATATGTATAATCCGCATATATTCGTGTACTGTTATATATACCAGCACATAGCGAAATATAGTAATATGTATCATCTAAGCACAGTGTAGAATATATGCTTGGTAAAATGGCCAAAAATAAAATTTGCCAGTGTATTAGATACGCAGAAGCTGAACGAGATATTCTCGCATTAAACGCAGACATTATAAAATGGAATAGCCACGTGAGATCAGCAGCTGAATATAGAGTCACTGCTAGTAGTAAACGTTACTGGTAAGACACGGTATATTTATGTTAGATTTAGAGTCTAGTATAACGTGTAATACAGTATGTAAAATTATTGTTAAGTATTTAAGTATAATATGGAGGACGCATTATATACAGCAAATGCAAGTATAGTGTTTATATTAATTTAAAAAAGAAAATTTCACTGTGAAATATTATTTACTTGCACATATCGTGTAGCCTCTGCATGGCTTCCAAAAGGTCTCTGGATTCAGTAGCTACGGCGGCTTTTTCAAATTGTTTCACCACTGTCGGCCACCAGGGTAAATCACAGGGTAACATCACAAGTGCCATTATGGTGGTGTTCTGTAAAATTATATTCATTTATATTCCAATTACGTTTCTCGAATTCTGATAGGGTTGACAGCGGTAATAATGTTTTAGAGTAAATACGTGTCAGTGAACATGCCAGTGAGATTGAATAAATGATAGAAATAGATGCGGATGGTGTCCACCGTCATGAGTATCTCGTGTTCCGGGTATACACTCACTGTAAAATCCACATCAGAAATAACCACGATGCTGTTTTGAAATGGTCTGTACCAAAGTGTAGATGACACGCATCCAAAGAGATTCTCTTTTGTGGCTTGTGTTTCAAATGTTCAGGGGAAAGCAGAGACGTGAAAGATTGTGTCTTTTTTGACTAAGCTTCCTGCAAGCGTTTCACGAAAGACGATTGATCCACGTAAAAGATTTAACTAGTTCAGACATAAACGTAATACAAAAGAAAGTAAGCAGTTAGTCATTGACTTCGGTCTCGAGAGAATTTCACATTGGCCATTTGCCCAGCAGTGCGAACTCAGAACGGTCGAGAAGCTATTAGCCTCTATGAACTATATATTATTTTGTCTAGTATATATATACATATATAATAGATTGAAGAAGGGATTGAGGCTCGCCGCAGTTATTCGAGCCAATATTTACGTATCCTGATTGACGTAACAGTTAGTAACTAGGTAAGATACGTCTGGAGCTTTTTTTAAAACCATTAAAGAAAAGCAGAGATTCTTGATTTGAATAGATACAACAAGAAGGGTAAATAAGATTTATAAATATTATAGGTCACGGTGGCAGGAATAGGCAATCGAAAACTAATATGCATAGCAAGATTGTGGGCTATAGGGTTGAAATTAATAAGAATTGTGGCACCTATAATAATTAAGTTTGTGTGCTGGATCACGTGCTTGAGAAAGTATGTAGGCACCAACGTGATTCCATAATGTATATGTATATGAGTGAGCTTGAAATTTTGTATCAGAGCTCAAAAGCCTCGTCACAGTTTGATAAAATTTTCCGACAGGTTCGCAGCAGTGCCACGATCTTCCTTACCTACCTATAATTAGTTTCTTGTCCCAAAGAGAATTCGTGAGTTCGACGTCCGGAATTAATTTACTCTCGCGTCTTCTACGGTTTTACGAATTACTCTTATTTCTTCCTTTTATCTTGAGAACATCCACAACACAGTCACGAATCTTCTTGCGTTACAATAATATCTCCATTGTTCTTGGAATCCTTAATTAAATCTTCTTTTAGCTTATCAGATATTAATCCTTTCGGTTTGTCTGTACGAAAGTAACCACAGTCGGATTCACAGACGTAACTACCTCTTTACATACTGATCCAGTTGCTATTTCGACAGTGACGGACCTGTCGGTCCAAATATATCAAAATTTAATTTTAGCATTTCACGAATCGGCCACCGCATAACCCGAGCGTTCAAGACTCGACATTCTTTTCTGATTCACTGTTTTTTTAATGTAAAAACAGTTTGCAGGTTAGTCCAGACACTCGTGGCATTATTTCCTTATGGCTCTGTATGTATGTATACATATGTACAGATATTGCTTTCTCTTCTCTCACGATGGAAATGCGTGAAAATCGCACCGGAAGCCGACTGACTCTCGCATGTAACCCGGACAGACTATTTTTCAACGTTGACGACGATCACCGGGGTTTCGTTGGCCTTTTTTTTTTATTCGTGCTGCGAAAAAAGGTCGCGGAGCTTGCAACACCCTGTGTCAGCAGTGCCGGCACTATAGAACTGATTTTTAGTTCGTGCACAGTCCGCAAGAGACGCCTCGTGTCGTGGATTATTTATAGAATGGCGCCGGCGCTCTGCCAACCCCCATTAAAATTTTGACAGCGTGCTCGCGACGCTATGTCCTTCCGTAAATTTCTATAGGGTATTGGCTATTGTTTCTTAGAATTATCAGATAGTGATACTATTTATACGCGATATATGTTCTATCCATACTGAAAATGTATCTCGAGGAATTCGCTGCGTAAAATCATGTAATCGGTTGGAGGAAGCTGAACATCATTTTCGAAATTCAAATAACGTCGGTAAGCACGGTTACGACGCTTTCGCTCGTAGGTATAAAACGCTGGTGTTATCGAAGCTAATAGATTCCGAATCGTTGCACGATCATAAAATAGGAATACTTGATTCCTTATGGTCGGCTTCTAAAACGATCAGGACTTGAAGAAAAGGATTTAGAATATCGCTATTGATTTTTCTATATAACGGCGCAGACACCTTTATGATACAGTGGAGTTACCAGGTATTTGATTATTATACATTTTGTCATGTAACTTTATTATCGCCTTTGTTAGCTCTGTTCTTAAGTGCTATCAGTACTTTTTACTTTTATCTTTACCCTGTTTTCCTGTCGATTGATCATACATTCTGAAAAAGGAGTTTCGTAAGTTCGATAATGAACCGGTCGAGTACGATGATCCTTGAAAAGTTGTGCGGTACATGCTTCCCTCCCTGTTTCAACTCTTTTTTAAGGGTCCTTTGACCAATCAAGTGAGCACTTGGAACTGTGTGCATTTCAGATTTTTCCCACTCCAGGTAATCTCGATATCACACTCGTTCTATATCATCCTGAAAAAGATCGCGTCGTTTTGTGAAATAGGTCGACCCCGTAAATCCAACGGAACACGCCGGATTTCTGGTACAGATCATGCGCATGAGCGCTGCTAGAAAATATTTCAGTGGATCACAGAGTTCGTTGACTGGCTAGAAAAATATTTTGATTGTCCTCTGTAGCTGATATCGAAACGTGTTGTATGACTTTTGAGATTGGTATAGGTGCTTGTACACGTGCAGAGGAATATCTATTGGTTTTGAAATTCATCTTTGCGCAATAAACTGTCCTCGAAATTTTTATGTCTGTGGTTGGTACAATATGTAGTATTACAACTGAATTTCGTTCTACGAATAGCCATTTACTTTTTATTTCGCCTTTATTGCTTAAGGGCTATTAACTCAGTATCACGAAAACAATGATAATAAAGTCTCGGGACTAAGCTTTTTTGTCTTTAGGAAACTCGAGAAGCGTTTACATTTCAACTGTAAGATATAATTCAACCCTTAAAATGCCAATGTATCTATTCGTATTCACTAAGAGAAATGCTAACGGACTCATCTCCTGCTAAAGAAAGAATGTTCTAAAAGGTCCAAGAGTTACAGCCTATTAAATATCAGAGTAAACGACAAAAAATAACCTTGTCCCTTTTGTCATTGGGTCTTTGAGTCACCCTTTTTCAGGCAGTCTTTCACCCAAGATGAAATATCACGAAGAAATTATTTGAGGAGAAGACCATAGGCCTACAGAGATTCAGCATTTGATACGTAATTTCCAGAAGCGAAATATATTGTACAAAAAAACAAATATAGTAAGTCTGGAACTGGCAATATGGCGCAAGACCATATAATATTTTCTTATTGCAATATTCTATAAAAAAACATTTAATACATATAAATACAAAAGGTATGCAATTCATAAAGTCATCTTTATGTCCTAGCTTGATATATTGATAGACGGAGGGTAAAGGAGAACCGGAAAGCGCCAAGAAAGCACGTCGCAAAAAGGCGGATGTAAAAATGCCCTAAAAGAAATGAAGGCAGGAATGGTAACATCACTATATATATACACAACGAGTCTGACAATGACGGAATATGTCTACTGTGTATAAGAACCCTGGTGTGAAAGGAAAAGGAATCATGGGGATGCCGGACACGCTCCACGTCCATTTCTTTCACCCAGCACCCCTAGCGGATATCTGACCCTTCAATGACGCTTTATTAAATTCCCGTTCCGCGAGACTGTCCAGTCGCCTTGCGTTCCCTGGGAAGTCAGATGCTTGGAAGAAATCGGGGTAACAAAGCGTCGTTTCCATAACTGAAAAACGATTGACAATTTGGACCACTCCAATGTTCTTATTAATCCATCTCAACCAATTTTCACAGTATGATACAAATCGTCGTGGACTCAATTTTGTTCAAATACCTTTACGTAAGGTAGAAATTCTGAGTAAAGAAAATAGCACCTTAACCCCTAAGAATCTTCATCCATCGGGCAGCTTTCTATCCCTCCTTTCCATCGCCCCTCCCTCCGGATCTATATACCTATCACCTATAACCTTTGTAGAATCTTCAAAAGTTAAAAACTGAGTCAGGTGATGAACCGAGGGTGAGGTAGTAAGACACCCCTTTTCTATTCCATTTTTTTTTACTTTGCATAATCAATTCTCATTTCCTTTCAGGACGAAATTTATCTCGAATGAAAATTGCAAATCGATTAGGAATCCACCCTAGTCATTCTTTACTGCTTGTTGGCTAATGTTATTTTTTATTTTTATATCCACCTTTTAAAGATCCAGAGGAAATTGTTCCTTACTAATGCCTGAGGTTTTAGCACGAAATTCTTTAGGGGAATTAAACTATGGTTATTATGGTGATACCCGTTGCTAGAGACTTTCGTTATATGGATATTACATTTCTGGTTCTCCCGTCCAGAATGGTGAAGTTTGCATCTAAAACCCTGAGGCGGTGGCGGATAGCGTGTGGAAGTAGCACAGTAGTCCCCTTGCTACGGTAATGCCAACGTTCTAATTACGTCATTTCGTAATTTCGTGCAAATTACAAGCCACATGTAACCGTGTGTCACCTTTAATACTTGACTATGATACACTCAGATATGTAAGTCTCTTCTTTTTATATATACATTAAAAAATATATATATAAATTCTAAGGAGATGCAGTTTAAAGTAAAATGCATCGTTATTGTCGATTGCGCCTAGAGCCTGGGATGAGATAAAGAAGGTTCTTCGACGAAGAAAAACGAAAGAAACACTTGAGAATTTAATTAGCATAGCTATTAGTGGATCAATTAGCAATGCACTTGCAATTTGCCTAGTACAATTATTCCTATTTGATTCTATGAGACGGAGGACCCCTATGATTCACTCAATGTTGTACGAAAATCTTATTCAGGTAATAATTGACATTGTTGGACAAGGAAAGATTTTTTTTAATGGTATAAAAAATAGTGTTCAATAATACTTTAACGCTTTGCTATTATTAAGTCATTTTATTCTTTTCTAGTACACATTATTTATCCTACTCTCTGAAGGCTGTTTGGTAAAGGCTGATATACAGTTTGGCTTTTCCGGAAGAAAATCCTGAAGGGAAGTGGTTGCTGGGAATTTTTTTGTCGCTACCAAGTAAGTCTAGGATAACGAACGAGAAGAGCTGCCAAGGGTTGACCATGCGTCTTGCGATAATTCACTAGCAGTTTTTTTTCTTATAAATTGTTTATTTCATGAAAAAAATTATTTTAGGTATACATACTTATTTACAGTATGGCATGTATCCTCTATGGTGAGAAGACTGAAAGGAACAGAAGATTTATGCGTACCTGATACAAATGATTGGTAAGTATGTGTATTAGGCCTACAATTTAGGACGTGTAGGAGACGTCAGTCTGAACAAAGTAGCATCCGGAATGGTTTGGAGGAAGAAAAAAAGTGGTCACGCTCTTGAGAAGCCAACTGCTAGCTGCTATAGTAGAAAGGACAGGGGAAAAGGAGAAGTGAAGCTTTCGCGCGGGACATTTAAAAAGGATCGTCTGGAGAGAAAAATGGTTGAAACGTATTTCGTACGTGTAACGTTAGACAGTATACAATAAGTATACAGTTACAATGGTTACCCGGTAGATACTACGTTGAAAATAGAAGAAATAGTTATACACAGTGTCGAAAATATTTACTACCTGTACTTTTGTTTCAGGAATGCCGTCATATCCGTGGGGTACCTTAAATTTTGAACACCCTGTACACCGTGGACAGAATTTACTACGTAGAGAATTAAGCTACCTATAGAAGCGAAGGAATTTACGTGAGTAGAAAATACGGTGGTCGCGGCTTGCAGCTGTCGAAATTTTTCTTCGCTTCTAACGGATGCTAATGTACGTCGTACTCGTATGGAATATCGGACAGGACAGGGATGGGTGGGTTTTGTTTGGCCGTTTAATTTCCGGGACTGTTATCGAGGAAGGCGGTTTGCTCTGCCGAAGTTTAACGACGCTAGATGCGGATAACGAGCTCCTTCCTTTTCGAACTATCGAGCGCTCGTTAAAGGCGAATTTAAGATTCGGATTACACCGGCTGGAAATTCAGTTTGGCAAGGCAATGTAATTCCATCGGTTAAGTAGGAATAATAGAAAGCAGTAATAAATTCCACATTAAAGAAAGAAATATGGAGAAATATTTTTTTACTTTGCATATAATAATTATATGTTATACATATAATTTTTTTCTCAAGCCGCAACACTCTGTACACATAATCCTATTGTAATATTAATAAAAATTTTAATCTATGCTCGTGACGTATTTAAATTAGTTCAATAACTTTTCTGCGATGTACATTTGTATATGCTTGTATTCAACACCATCGTCGCCGGTTGATTAATTATTTCCGTTTTCATCGGAATACAGCAGCGCTCCTAAAGAAATTAATAATTAAGCCAAAGTGCTTCTTTTTCTCCACCTATACTCGTTTCCCGAGTAATCCGCCTCACTGTGACAATACCATGCATTCGGATGGAATCGGGAATGTCCGTAGTCTGCTCGCCGATTTTCTACTGTATTACCTAGAATTGTCATTCCGAATGAAAGCCGGTAGGAACTGCGCTCGATTAATTATTTTCATTTCCGTGGAAAGAAGTATAAAGAAAAACGAGTGATTCCCCCGCCACTTGGTATCAATTCTGTTATTCTCCTATTTTCTTTCATTCTTTCCCTCCCTCCGTATATACCCACTCTCCAAAAAGATGCTAAACGACCATTTATTTTATTCTTCTTCGGACTTGTCCAACCCGTGCACAAGCTGACAATTCGTTTTTCACTAGTCCTGCCTAATGGCCCTTTTCACTTACGTCCCCATAGGCCGTATTCGCCGCAGGGAACTATTTATCAAAACCCACCGGCTGGTCCGTGGAATGTATTAAGCTGCGCGGAAAGAGTACACATAATCATGGTATAAGAGAAAAATAGAGAGAGGAAGGCTGACTGGAAAATATTCGTCTTTTCATCGAGATAAAATGGCAGGAATCAAAGATACATAAATATAGATATATCAGTGGGATGTCAATTCCTCGAGTTTCTAACCAAAAACCACCCTTATATTCTCGTCCCGGAAACTCAACAAAGCCCTCACTATTTTTCTTGACTCGTTACCACGATTCTCCATCGCAGCCATTTCTGTCGCGTATACTCGTGCGAGTCACGGATTCGAATTTCCCGCCATATATATACTCTCCTAGTGACGACGCGATCTCGGAGTAATTGATTTCGCAAAAAAAGTACTTCCTCGCTACTCTACCAGGGAGTAGTGACTGTGGGGATAATTGATTCGAATTGATGAGTCAGGCAGCCGTCTAGTTATGTCACTGACAAGAATTTCTCTCTTTCTCTCTTCCAGTTGTACCTACTCCAGCATTTTCTCTTCTGAATACCCGTAAGAATTTCACTGAACGTCCGTTCCAACTGTTGGGCATATCTGCTTACGACGCTCGAAATTCATCTGCATGACTGGGACGTCGTTTTCGCGAAATGACAAATTTTTCGATTTGCTATATCACGTTGACCGGATCTTAAGCAGATCGAGACTACTCGTATTCTTCTTTCGTTAATTTTAAGACTTGTTAACTTTCTTTTTAACAACGCGGAGATTCATTTACACGAATATCGATCGGCAGCTGCGTAACGGGCTGCATAACTGCATATGCCTGGATACCGTCAATCAAATCAGTCATCCATCAATTGATTCTACATCAAACGTTTACTATACCTATATACTGCTTTTCAGTCTAAATGTATCACCTGAACGTGGTTTTACCATACGAATCAAATGGGCGCTAACTTCAGATGGATACGTTTGGACTGAACAACCCGGTACGTACATACGTATAATTAGAAGCTTGCGGAAACCGCCTATTAAGTTATTAGAGAATAGATGAGATATCTATGTATTTGTATTTACGTAACAGAGACAGAATGACGTCACGTACCATAGTGCAAATATTCAGATGAAATTTATTTGAAAATTTCTTGAAAATTATTTATTATATAGAGATTTAAGGTATAAGTTTGTATTTGTATATATATATATATATACAATGTGTTCAATATGCTGGTAGATACGGATAGTGCGAATTCACCTATAGTCGTTTTACATATGTGCAAATATATATATGTATTTTGACGCGCTTATCTCATTTTTTTCAGTACAGTCATTCTTTGTATCTGTTATATTTCCGTATCTTTATTATTTTTTTTGGGGTGACCAATTTTCACGTCCATCCGCTGAAAATTTCATGCTGACTCGCCGCACCTGGTAAATTCTAAATGCCGTGTAGACAGTCAGGTAATCAGCGACCCGTAAATTTTTCCTAAGCGATTTGCGAAAACGCAATGCGAATTTTCATACGTATTATGCATACCGTATACGAGCAGCGGGTAAGCTAGTACTGATATCCATGTTCGTTCGTGAAAACGCGAAATAAATTCGAAAGTTAAGCGCCCTGTGGATTTTCACGTACCGCAATTAGCGCTGCGGCTTTGACCGCGTAAAAGTAACCGCGCACGTGTGCCACTCATATGTATACTCCAATGAAAATAAATGACAGCAAAGTAGCCGCAGTATCCGTCGGTTGAATGGACGTAACATATCCACCGCAGAGATGGGGGATGTTGAAAACAATATACAAAAAAAAGGGGTAGGAAATTCCTTTGAAACGCAAAACCACCCTTGAAATGGATACCTAGCTGATGATATCGAAATATCAATTTCATCCCTTATCCACTGTTAACGAAAAAGCTGTACGTGCGCAGGATTAACGAATCGCCGCCATTTTAATTTTGTTTCGAATTATAAAAATCAAAGGAACCATATATAAAATAAAATTATACCAACCCTTACGATTTCGATGTATTTTAGGTATTTTCATATGATCTGGAAAGTCGCGTAATCCAACACGTCATAGATGAAAGCACGACTTTACGTTGCTACACATTCACATATAATTTATATAGGCAGTTCGCTACGTCTCACGGAACCATTTCTTTCTTTATCTCTCTCGCACGTCCAACAAAACAGCCCTTAGTGAAACGTGAAAGGCTCGCTTCGTCGACGTGTGAGAAAATTGTTCACGACGCGAGTATCACGCCTCTGCGAATTTAACACGGTCGGCTGAGTAATATCAGCGTGTGACTACGTGCATAATACGTAGCTTCGCGCTTGTTGCACCCTGGGTACAATATGCATAAGTTATACGTCCTATATATATTGCCAAGCCTTTATTACCTAAACTCACACAATCCCGTGAAGAAGAAGTTCCATAGCCTTTACAACATACCTAACCTAAACGACCTAAATCTAAACTCTAATGGCTGAACAAGAATGTCATCGATAGTTTCGATCGTCCGACGGATAGACGAGCTATCGAGGAGGAAGAGTTAGTCGCGCGAGTGGTGCCATCTCTCGGCCAAATGATGAACTGGGCTTGTATTTCAATACAATGGACAGCCATAGGTTAGACTGCATCTTTTTCGTAATCTACACTTTGACTAACTCGTGGCGTTGCGAGCGTCGGTAGAGCATACGTATGTATTTTATAAGAGAGAATAGGAGGCAGCGTTAATCGAATAAAATTCTTATTCGGCGCACGTACAATGTGTAAACCCATAAACCCGTAAATTTGAGCGTCCTGCCGTCTAGGTACGTAAAGTAGGGTTACGAGACGTTGAAGTAACAGCTGGAACACCTACGACATAGTAGCGAGTGAGAAGTGAAGAGAAAGAGACGAGTATCATATCCTTATGCAACGTTTTGACATTGTACGTGTTTCTTACATGAATGTCAGGCCAGACGCCTCCTGAAATTAGTCACATCGTTAGCATACAGCGATTAGCTAATTCATCAATCCGCTTGTTTGTCGAATCAAAAGGTTGCGCACCGAAAGTTCCTGGACGATCATCATCTTCATCTTCATGGATGGTGACCTGCACACCCACGTCTGAATTAAAATGGTAATACCGTCAATGGGGTAATTGTTCCGCTGTTTTTCTTTTTCTTTTTTATTTCCTTTCTTTTCCATCGGGTCAATTGAGAGAAGCTAGACGGCAAATATTTTATTCACTATTATCTTCTCTTTCACTCTTTAGCGATAAGTACTATAAATTGTTCATCGAAAGTTTTAACGTATTCAAGAAAATGGCCTAGACGGATGAAAGTTTTCTTAAGGTTTTGCTCTTCGGCCATCCTGGAATTGGTACTTCGAACGACTTCCCGACGGAAGTAGGGCTCCTGATTACAGCTGGCGATAGAGGGGCAAGTAAAATATATAAAAGAAGGAAAGCTATCAGAAAGATAGGCACACTAGAGAATAGATGGTATGTATCACAAGCAGCTAAGTATCCGAGGGGTGGCCTGAGGAAGGGGAAAGACAGAGAGAAGGACTAATTTGCTTTGGACACAAGGATTGAGAATGTGGGCGTGCAGTCGTATACGATCGAGGGTGGGGTTAATTGGTAAATTAACCTTAATTATCGGACCCTTCGTATTTCTCCATTCTTCCTCTTACAAACGTTCGCTATGCGAAGCTGACTGCCAGGTTGAGGTCTTAGTCAGTTACTGGTACATCATTTCTTACGTAGAAGTTCATATATATATATACATATATACCCGGTTGAAAGTCCAAAGTCAAGTAAAAGATTTCTCTTATTTAGAAAGTCAAGTAGCCTAAGGCAATGTGATTTATAATACAACAGAATTGTATAATACGAAAAGTAACAGAGAAATTCTAAGGACTAAGACGAGTTGGTCGTAGGGATGAATATGCAGAGTAAAAATTGTTAGCGGGAAAGTTGTGATCATTTAAAATGATACACTTCATTCAAAGACGAATATTTTTAAACATCTCAATCTCACCTTTATTGCTTTGATATTTTATACACACATTAAGCATCGTACGACAATTTATTGTATTATTATATAATTATCATTAATCGAGCGTCTGTACAATAAATAAAGATTCTATAGGGCTGTTTAAATACAACAGACGTCCCATGGCCATTCGCACTTAAATCATTCTCGGATGATTTAAACGTATATCTCAACCAATCACGTTATACTGAATTCGCTCGTGTGTACGTGGCTCTCACGATTTAATTGTATTTCGTATAATTAAATGGGACGATCGGGAACGTTCTCCTGGGATATGTACATGCTACGTGTATATTATGTTCCCAAACGACGGAAAACGGATCCCGTAGGAGACGTTGATTCTATTGCACGTGAACGCTTAACAACTGAGTTTACTTATGGTTAGCAGCGGAAGTTTTCGAAACGCAGCTGGCTTCCCGTTTGCTCCCTCAAGACAATCTCTCCTTGCATAATCCAATATTCCAGAACCAAATTGGTTCTTCATCCTCATCCTGTTGCTAACCAACAAATTCATACGAACATTCACACGCCGTCTTTCCGCTCTTAATTATTTTTATATTTTTATCTCTCTACGATTCACGCAATTCTACATACTCGCTCAGTCATTCACATATATTTTCAGATTTTCTCTTGTTTATTAGCTCCGTACTCCTGACGACCTTGTAACTATATTTTTCATGTATACGTCAAAGATAACTAGAAGAGATGTATTTCGTCCCTTTTGAAAGTGACTGTATCCCTTCTTCATAAAAATCCAATCCACGATCCAGATGTGGACAACAAGTAGAACGCAGCATCCTTTGGGAATTTTGAAGGATCGATGGAAATTTCTTGTCTCTAAATTAAATTTAAGAGAGAGAGGAAAAGAGAGAGAGAAATTAATTTATTTGACACTAAGGTGCCGGCTCTCTAAGCGGCACAGCGTACAAGTATAAATTTCTATTTAGAAATTATAAAGAAACAACTGTATGAACAAGCTGTGAGGTAGAAAAAAGATAAAAGTAATATATAATATATATTATTCCATTGCGCTCTAACGTTATAATTTTTACAGATTCCATGCACGCAACACATCAGGTATTACCCAGTCTTGAGAGAGAGAGAGAGAGAGAGAGAGAGGGAGAGAGTGAGTGAGATAAAGGAAAACGTAGCTGGATCATCGTTCATTATTGGATGATCGTCGAGAAGAAGCCGCTCGTGAATAACACGACTAGGGTCATCCATTCGAGTGTGAAGGTCCCTCTGGAGTTTCCTGAAGCATTGGTGCAAGTTGCTCGGGTGCTAACGATTTTCAACCTTCGTCGGGCTAGGAGATTGTGAACGCCCTTTATGTCGCTCTTCTGTAGTGCATGTTTGCGGGAAAGAAGGAGAGAGAACAGCTGGGTTTCTGTCTTGCTCATGCAAAACGTCAGTACCATGTGCGATGCTACTGCCTTCATCACGTGGACGCTACCCATGAATTGGTTATAGTGATCTCCGACCAGGGTGCCTGCATCAGAGAGGTTAATTAAGGCTAATCGCTACGTGACGATCATCACTGCAAATTAGTTGGTATACGGGAAACTTTGCCATACGTCCATATATATATAACGGAGCGAGCCAACTGATGACATTTCTTGTCGCTTCCGACGCCGTTCAATTGACTCGATTGTAATTAGAAAACCGGCAACCCAATGGTATGGAGTTTACATAATCTAATAACAAATAGTGTGTATATCTCTTGACAGGTGAAAATCTGTCAATGCGAACGCGTATGGATATTCGTAATATTACACGTAATTACCTGGTTGTGCTAAAATGTACGTAGAAAAAGAGCTGGTGCATATGTAGATATAGATATAGAATCACTGAAGTGGTTAATTCACTTATGGACTCATTATGATTTATTTCCGAGAGACGATTTACTTATGTTATCTCGAACAATGGACCAATCAAGAATAGATAATTGACTGTGTATGTGACTCTTGAATGTAATCTTTGTCGTTAACTTGTATACTTAGTACAATTATCCAGGGACCTGATCGCTCGCTGATCACTGTTAAGTTATTTCTTTAGGTTCAATAAGTATATAGGGGTAGATAATATCAAGCTTCTTGTAAGCTTGCACTCTAGATTCATTAATGGGTATAGAGAATCGATTGAGATGAAGCAAAGCGAATTTGAGTGTATATCGTCTACCAACGTTGAGGATGCTTGAAGGTTAATAGGAATTTGTACTATGTAACAGAGATTTTTATATAATTCAAAGAATTTTCTTCAGCTGAAATTCCTTTTATGGAATTATATGAAGAATTTCACTAAGGTTTGAATTCATCTGGGTTCTATGTTATTTTCAAATGGAGAATTTTCAGCTCAGTCAAACGACTAGTTATATTCCTGGTTTGACCGTAGTATCTATACATAAAAATTTTTACCTGTATTCAAGTAATAACGTATTCTGAAATTTTTTAACAGGATTTTCATGAAATGAAATTCGTCCGGGTATCAATTCAATATTTTTTTTTTTAAATACTTTGGAAACTTCATTACTAAGATAGGATGTTTGTTAGGTATATTTCAGTCACAGTTGTAGGTTTCTATACGCCTTGGAGATTCGAATTTGGCATTTTGAATTTTTTTTAATATACTCTTGTAATGTTATTGGGATCAAGGCTCGTTTCTATTTACCATTTTGTAATGCTGTCGACACCCATAATCCTGGAGTTCTTGTATCGTGTATTCTGAACGTGTATTCCAAGTGACCCGAACTCTCGGTCCATAGCATCTTCAGAAAATAATTAGATGTTAACGTCAATTGTATCACTGGACAGGTGTCGACTACAATCCGCGAACCGTCCATTGGTTTTCCTGGTTGTACTTTGTGCTCCAATATTTCCATAACGTACCACATGTTCATCATCTGAAAGTTTAAAAATCATGAAATGAATTTTTATCATGTGTATCATATCTATATAGGGCTTATATGATATCTGATAATTTATGAATTGTCTCTATGGGCTTAGAGTAAATAGCGGAATTCTCTTTTGTTCGTTATCGAATGGAGTTTATTAATAAATACCAGAATGTACAGAGAACTTGGTATACATATATACCTTCGTATATTGTGACAACGGCCGGTCCAATTTGCACTTTCATTATTTTAATTGCCCACCATCACAGGGCACGAAATTGCTATTCTAGTCGGAAAAGCCAGGATAGCCGGGCAAAAATTTTATACGAATTATAGGCCATGCATCTGTGGCTCAGTTGCACTGCCAGGGTATTATTCTTCACTGGATTACGTTTAATTTTAGAGCAATTTTCGCGCGGAATTCAAAATACCTTATCGCTGCGCGATGTCGGTGGAATAATTATTTTCCCAAAACAGAAAAGTAATTAACAAACAAATCTGTTATTCCGTGCAGCGTACCGCGGTCAATAAAATTTTTTGAAATCGTCCGTTTGCGCATAAATAATTTGCAGCGTGCGATCTTTTTAAATCGAATCTTCCCGTCCTGTGAAAATATTCGTGAAAATTTGCAAGTCAATTTAAAAAATTCATAAAGATGCAAAGGCGTGTTTGGAAAAATTTGTCACGCATAATAAATCAAAATTAGGTGATACAGTTGCGTGGTTTAATAATTGGTATATTTAGTGCGTTAAGTAAAGAGAGAAAAAACGGGTATTAAAGGTATGAAGAAAACGTGGTTATGTGACGCGAACGGATATCACAAGTGAAATATGAAATTATCTGGAGAGAGAAACACTTGCGAGGAAAGGAGCGAAATGCTTTCATGGAGTTTTAATATAAAACTGGCCGAAATCAATACGCATCCTGGTTTAAGCGTTAAATCGATGAAAGGCGAATTCCGTATTTAATTAAAATTCCTTTAATCTCTATCGCACAGAAGCTTCTAGGACAGAGTCATAGAGCGAACGAGCGAGAGAAAGAAAGCAGTAAAAGAAAAAAATGTAGAAAACCACAAAGACCACGGAATTATTTATTGGTCCATTTTTGAATCTCCTTTTTACTTACTCTATAAATCTGGATTACTATCCTCATTAAATTTTCATTTTAGAACCACTAGACAAAAAAATAGCTACGTGTCGACCCTTGCGATAATTACGTCACAGCTAGACATACTTCTATGCTTTATGAATTTGTTTATGAATTTAAATGAATTCGTTTCATAACGCCAGTTTATTTCGAAACAATTTTATTGTCATTATGGAATTTTATTATGGAAGTTTTTTTTATTTACGGTCTCAAGACAAGTCCAGTCTTCCTAATCAATTTTAAGAATGATGTAAAAACTTAAAAAAAAAAGGCATTTGGTATAAATCTGTCAAGCCACTGTTGGACACAGGCTCAAGAGAATGAAGGGAGGAGAAAGAGTGAACGATGGTGGAGAGATGAATAAAAAAACGATGAGGGGTGAAAAAAGAGTTAAAAAGTGAGAGAGACTGACAGAGATGGAGGGGAAGTCACCGAGAGGGGATGAGGTCTTCCGAGTAAACCCTGGCTGAGCTTAAAAACAAAAAAGTCAAGATACGCTAAGCCTCCTATATCTTTTGCTCAGCTTTTTTTTATTTGGGATTTTATTTTTTATATTTTAGTCGATAAAGCTTCCTGTGCCTCATTTCACCCTTATTTTCTTTTTGATTCTTTCTCCTCGTCGCTAAGTGAATTCAAATTTGCCGCGCTTTATTCCGCCTTCTATTAACTTGATTTCAGTGTGGCAATCTCATTGAATATCCAATAAATAATTTCGTGGTATCAGTTATTAAATTCATTGCACTTATCATTAATATCTCCCGGTTTACATACCAAATAAAAATTATACATGTATTAATAACTTACGCGAACTGATAACCGCGAAATTGCGCATCAGCTAGGAAATTTAACATGTGATGTATGCGAATTGCAAATTAAACGTAATATTCGATAACACAGGTGATACGTTACATTGACATAGTAACTACATTATAGAATTTTACAAGCTATAATCACATGGCAAGTTAATTTTGAAACTTAATAATACCCGTCGTACATAACCTATAAAATATTTAGATGTTAATATATACATATATACATCGTACGAGATACCCTTTTTTCACGAGACTCCGTAACCCCGCCATAACGAGTAATATCAGCTGAGAGAAGACTCCACGAGAAAACACGAAAAGTCTCTCCCAGCGTCCTCGGTAAAGCCTTTTCCCATTTTCCAAAAACTTTGCGAACAAAAGGTAGCTCGTAACTCGACGAACAGACACAAAGACGGTTTAGAAGCGAAAGCAAAGCAGAGCATAAAAAGGTGGGCATGGCGAACACAGGGAGAGGCGGTTGTTGGCAAATGGCCGTTGTCAAATTTCCGACAATTAATGTCCCGAAAACTCATTTAGCATTTGTGTGAATTAAATCTACAAACCACGACACAAGTAGCTAAAGCAAAGCATAGTCAGACGAGTATCTTTACCGACGTATCTTGTCATTTACGCCTGCGATGAAGATATTAGCCAAATTCGTAAATTAAAGTAAATTGGTAAGTACGTTGCTTATCTACGTAATCAGTTTGATATACATATCCGTATATCTATGTATCTGTATTGACTTATTCCAGAAAGCTCCTGAGAATGGCTTCTTGCGCAAAATGCTCTCATGCTCGACCAAATGGAAAGTCATGGAGGGTACGTGGAGAGAAGTTTAACGCACCTATGGCTTCGGTACTTAACGCATGTACGGTTGTAGGTTGTAGGATTCTAGTCTATAGTTATGTTACATCCCATATGGGAAGGTTAGTAGTTTACGGAGATATTCCCCCGAGTGAATTCACCTCATACTTACTGGCATTCAGCTATACGATTTCATGAAGTTGTATGATGGTAATCCTGTCTACGACGGTTGGTACACAGTCGTGAGAATCCTAACCTTGTCTTCGATTTATAATTAAGGAGCGTTAAGGATGATGCAAGTTAGGTTAGGTAGGTACACAAGGAAATACTGGCACAGCTTAGATACAGGAAATCAGAGGATAATAATCTGCCTCGTAGATATGGCTTTACGGCCAACAACAGGTAAGGAACGCATTTGTATCGCTTCTAGAATTCAAACTTTTCTATATGTATGCAACAGCAGTCAAAAGTCACCATGGCGGCGACCGAAGCGCCACAAGCGGTAGCTACCGGTACTAGCGACGTTAGCGGCCATTAACTTCAAAGTCCTATTATTATATTTTGTATTTAACTGAAGTTTCATAGTTGTTTCTAAAGGTGAACTCGCAAGTGAAGAAAGTTTTAGTCAACTCGGGATAAGTTTCTTACGCAAGAACGCGTTTTCTACTTTGAATCGCGCTTCTGGGCTTCCACAGTTTCTGGATCGGGCTGCTTACTACGCCCTGCCTTCTCTGGCCGACCATCTATAGAGCTGACGAATAAACGTTCGCGTTTACCTTTTCAAAGGAACGGCACTCGGGAGCCCCTATCTTTTTACTTTTAAAGTGCGAACAGGAATCGGCAGCTCGCAGTGTCATTTCAATTCCTTTAAAATTTCTCGCTGAACTTACCCGACGCTCTTTGACGTCACCACTTTTCCAGCAAATTCCATCTACCAAGTTATCCCCTTCGAGAGAGAAGTAAAACTTTTGGTATGGAATATACGCGTTTAATATATATTAGAGAACTATTGCGCACGAAATTAAAAAGGGCCATTGCACCAGCATACCATAAAGACCTACGAATTGGAAAATGCACCATATAATAATATATATATCGTACGCATAATTTTTAAATACAAATAATCTCATATGATATACAGCAATCTCACATATCCACCGATATAAAGCTGGATCCAATAGCTGTATATTACATTATTAATCCATTTTTCTACTATACCAATATAAAACGGGAAAAATCTTTCGCTGCATGCGAAGTGCATCAATTTTTCGACTCCGACCGATTTATCTTCTCTATATATTACCCTATAACATCCAGACACAGTTTTCCTCTTCGCCAATTTATATGCACGTATATAATACTGTATACCATAGCTATACAGATATCATACACTATATCTCCGGATATGTTATGTATACGAGATAAGTGCACAGGACGATCGATAGAATCGATGGAACAGAAAAGTATATATGCACACCTGTATACATATATCTATAGATTACAGTCACGCAAGAGACACACATTTGTCTTGGGGTATATTTTTCGGCCATTCTCATGCGGAAATATTGACTAGTAACTAAAATTCCCTAGTCAACCACTTCCTACTGTACGCACACATATATATATTAATATGCACGCACGACATCGGCTACTGGTTCTACCGAAATATGTCTCATTCGATTTTCAGACAGGCTAAGGTCGGGTTCCCATGGGAATCAACGTTATCGGCAATACCGGTCGCTTTTTCAAATGGTAATAAGAGCCGTAGGATCTACAACAGTGTAATGCTAGAAACGTTGGAATTCTTGCACTAGCCTGATGCATCGGGAATATGTATTCCCCAAATGGTACGTTAAGCCACGTTCTATATCTGTATATATATCTACATGTATGTATAGGAATATGATATACAGTGCATTCACAGGTATTCCAGATTATACCGGTGATCCCAGATGCAGCCAGCGTAAGCATTGTGCAGTTTCACCCTCTGCTCTTGAATCGAGCTTGAAAATGCATTTTAAATGCATTTAAACGTATCCAACGTAATGGACGAGTTGCGTCAGCTATACTCTCTTCTGTTTCTTCCTCTTCCTTCTTATCCTGCAACCGTGTGCATTTTCTCCTTTTTTTCCTGGCCTGTACCCTAGGTAAACGCACTTGGTGCACGAATGCACTTTGCTGCATATTAGAAAGCACCTCAAAATTCGATGCTACTTTCTGGCGACATATGCAGTTGTGCTTTCGCCATGGTACACCTCTGGTATGTACACATATGTGTACTTCATATATGGGCTATGTACTCAGAGTGGGTACCGCCGTCAGGCACATGCACCGGGTTTGCGGATCCCTGGAAATTCCTAGGGTTTCCAGGAGGATCTGACGTCATGGGCAAATTTCACTTCTATCCGATGCAGTTTGGCCCAATTGCAGCTACACGTACGACGTAATTTCAGATTATGAGTTTTTCGCGTACGAGGATTTTTTATTTTATTAAAAATTTTTTTATTGAATATCATTTTTTTTATTTTTTTCAACTACTCTTTCATATTTTAGTTATTCACATTGATTTTACTTTTATTATCTATGATTGTATTTACACTGGACTTTACATCTATATATGCTGTCTGTATTCCTATCCGATCATTTTTCCTCTGGCCATTGACTGTGTGTATATATGTATGTATATATCGTCATGTTCACCCTATAATCTCGACTGAATAATATTCCATCCTGTAAATAATAAAAGCGCTATCATCCACCATTACGAGATAACACACCACGCAACGAGGTCTTTGCAATCAATCCTGTACCTTTGTACGCGCTCTTTCCGCTTTCATCTCTGTTTGTCAAGCTTGTTTTTATTTTCCGAAACAATTCCAGCCGACCGCCCCTTCCGATCCATTAGTCCGGCAGAACTAACCCCCGTCGGAACGCGGAGCATCTTCACTTGTTTTTTCTCTCTATTTTTCGTACGCGTTACCCTTCGGCGGATTTCAGTTGTAAAAATTTGTCCAGCTGGCCGACACCGCTACCAGTACCAAGTGCACTTACACTCGTTACAAAAAATATATATTACACGTGTCTCTATTTTCGGTGTGGCCTTTTTCCTAAAAATATTTTTTTATCTTTAAAACCCTTTCGTTGCCTTTTTCCGAAATGCTGAAACCTTCGGATCTAATCCGCGCTTAACCCCGTACGAGATATCCGGGTACAGTGTATGCGGTATAGGTATTAGAAGATTTCCAAGGTGAGTCTCTCTGGAAAACGGCAAAAAGCCAAATCCGCGGAAGACCAGAAACGTATATAAATATATATAAATAGAAAGAGGATACCAGAGCTAGAGCAGAAAGATACAGAAACGTTCAAAAAGCTAAGCATACACTAAAAGCGCGTTTCTCCCTGTAAGAACTTTCCGTGGATGTTTCGCCTCACCCAGGAAATACTTCCAAGAGGAAGCTCTGAATCGTGCAAGATTACACCCTGGAATCCTCTGTAGCACACTATCCGTTTAGCTACATGGCGCATCCAGACTGGTACCACAGACAACTGTAGTCACCACAGGCAACTGTATGTCTGGCTCTTAAACTACTATAACTACTTAAATCCAGGTTTAATATCGTAGCCGGTACCCAAGAGTATATTCTACGGATTGTAATAAGCCTGGTCGTATATATAATATTATTTCTCTTTCGTCTATGTCTATACATTTTTTCTTACTTATAAAATCGATCCGTAACGCCAACAGGGAAAAATTATTCCATCCCAAGGGTTCGCTGATGCCTCTAACTTCTTCCCTGCGCGGACGCATCAGTCTCCAAGATCTTCCTTAGTTTACTGGCGAACGTCTAAAAAAAATCTCGCGATACGTGCCCGTCGAGAAGGGATGCTTCTGGCAGTAAATCTACTCCCACCCTTGACTTCTATCATAAATCGCAAACCGTGCCCTTTGACCCCTCCACCTCCCTTCACCCCTCGTCTCCTCCGCGATAGGACCGATCTCAAATCCATGGAGCGAACATCGGTCCCGCAACAGCTTGCTCGTAACTCAGTTGGTACCGACGCTTTATATTCAGTGCATGACTTTTAAATGTGGGTTATGCTAATCGCAAGCTCACTAATGCTCCTTCGGTATAGGAATTCGGAATTGACCTTTGACCCATCTTCAAGATAGAGCATGTCATATTTATTTTAGGATCCGTCAGTTTTTTTTTATTTCGCAGACTAGGTGACCAGTATCTTATACTGCGTTTCGATTTAGTTTGATTATTAATATTTTGTTTTACCTGTTTCAGATCCAATGCCTCCTGCGACTTCAGCTCTAAGCAATTGGGACTCTGCTCGAATCCATTGTCCGCCCACGTGGAACTGGCTAGGAATAGGACCAGGGTACAGAACCTCATTGTCCAAGATCTTCAGAAGATCTTCACTGAGATACCACTGGTCGTGTAGTAAATTATATTCTTTTTTATAAATGCTAACAAGTTACTGAACAGCGTCACGTTTCTCACTATTAAGACAGCGTCATAGCTGGGTGGTCGCAGAACTTTTCGTACGAAAATATTGCAATGGGGTAAACGACGTACTTCACTCAATGATATATGATCAGTTGTAACTTACTAGTTCAGACATAAGATCGTAGATGGCGCGTAGTTTAAAGGTCATCGAGAATTATCACAGTGCTTGAACACTTGTCTTTCGAACTGAGGTTCTTTAAAAAATTTTTTAACGATATTTCATGAGCTATAATGTTTTTCAAATTATTTTCCAATATCCTCCTGCGAATAACGAACGAATCGATCAACTGTCTGGTAACGTTTTTATGATGGATTGAAAATTGACACCCGCTGGATAATGTTTTTTTAATATTTATTTTTATTTTCCTTCAATTTTACTGCATTACGTGATCCGTTGTCACTGTTTTTTTATGATTTTTCTAAAATGTCCCCTTTTTCTCGCGATACGCCTTATACCCAATCGGCAGATGCGGACGCGACGACGTCGGAGAGCACTCTGACGTTGGCTTGGCTGCTGGTCGGTCCCGTTCGTCCGTCGGTCGGTCGGCTCCTCCGTTGCGACGCCACTCCACGTACATAGAATCCCCTGTGCGATCCACATCGGCGCAATGAAAACTTAACTCATTCATTCAATCTGCTTGATAGTGCAGTGGACCGCTGTTAGTTGATAAACAGATATATAGATATATATATACACAATGCCTATCAGATTGGTGACGAGATGCTACCTAACTAGGACATCGGGTCATCATGAATGTCCTGGTTGTTACTATTGTCAATACGGATCTGAGTGATATCTCAATAAATTTTCTTTATTTAAAATATCAATGTGGAAGCCAATATTGTTTTTGATGCATACCTGCGGAGGAGGGAATTTTATTTATATTTCTTTAAAAAATATTGAAATCAACGTCAAGTCTGCTATTGAATTTGTCGTTAGTGAAAATGCATCAGGAAATTTATTTGACAGAACCACTTTCATGGTGCAGAATCGATAGACGTAATGTACTGTACATATAACCATGGTCGATCATAAACTAGAATTTGAGATGAAACTGAAGCAAAATTTTTATACGCCTACAGCTATCTTTATTCTTATTCATTTATTCATTCTTAATTTGAATATGCGTTTACTTAGGGTAACAAGGCTGGACCGACAGGACCAGAAGCTTTTGTTTTTGTCTTTTTAATTTTTCAAACCACTAAACTTTATGATTCGACTTTGGATTTTTGTAACAATAAAAGTTCAGTTTTATTGAAATATTTTTACAAGTGCAGCTTATCACAGAGATTTGAACATATGTCGGTGAACTCGCAGTACTGGCCACTCCAGGTAATACGTCAGTGCGGCCGCAACTCGAGATGAGAATTCGTTAGCTCGGAAAAAGCACAGCTTAATCGGGGAAAAATAGCTGCGTTCTCGCAGCCTGAACGAGAGTGGTAAAAAAGCAGATATAGGGGGGAAGCGGAAAGATAATTGTTGGAAAATTGCAGGAAGGTACTTCCGGTACCATACTCGCGGCTGGTGTACCATATATGTAGATGGTAGAACCAAAAACAAGTCATCCGTTATACCAAAGTCTTCTAGAAGCTCCATGTTACCTCCAGTTCTTTATTAAAAAAAATTGCATAAATGACTGCATAGTTCGATGATTTAATAAAAAAAATAATTTTAATTCAGTTACCCAAAATGTATGCTTTCACGGTTCGCATTTCTTGGATTTTTGAGAATTTTTTATTTAAGCGAGATATAAAGAAATTATTTTGAACAAATTATTCGTGGAATTCTTAAATGACTTGGAACGACGCCCCACGGTTTACGAAAGTATAGCTGTTCTTGCCATAGACTTTCAATGGGTACCAAGGGAAAAAGAGGTTAGGGGATATCTCAACATGATGTATAATTCAAGGGTTGTAGGTAATAGATATATAGGCCGAATCTACATGTGCATGTATATACTTATATGTGTATGTATACAGTAAATGGTCACAGGTGGAACTGAAATTTTCATACTTTTTTTTTTTTTGGAAACAATTTAAAATAATTGTCCGAATTGGCCGTTGACGTTATTACAGGATTATGCCTGATGCTTTGCCATGTTTCTTTTTCTCTTTTCTTTCTCCTGTCATTCATTGTATTTTCCTCTTTTTGTTCGCCATTTTTTTATCGCAAAACCACAAAATATTCCGTTCTGGATTTATTGGGGTGCCAACCACGGCATCGACCACGTCAAAGCAACAGATTAGTGCTATGAAAATCGTATATAGCGTTCGTTCATGCCACGTTAACCGCATCTACAAATACAGCAAATCAAAGTACTCGGCGCAGCGCAAATACGAAATTATCGTGTAGATTTGACTTTTACGAATTTACATTTCGACGCTCGTTCCATAGCGACGGAGCCAAGTCATTCTCGTGCTTCGTTCCTGTCAATGGAATTTATGTAAACTCGATTATACCCGCTTGAAAACCGAACGTGTAAATAAGACGCATAAGCCTGATAATGGCAGCCGCCATATTTCATGTTAGCATCACTTCATTTATACATTAACGTTATAGAAATTTATGCCTATTAGTCTCGACTATATATACGTACATACGAGGAGGATATTCCCTAAGGAATTTCAGCTTCGTTCATGCAAGTATGTTGATGGTAGCTGGTGTAAAATTTCAAGTGAAATTTTCACCAAATGAGCAGCCGAATAGGTTGTACTTTATATACATATTTAGTACCAGTAAAGTAACGCTAGGTGGCAGCATAATCTCTAGATACGTACAATAACCTTACTATAATTTTACTATACTTACAAACGTATTACAGTTCAGTCATTATCCTCCGATGATCATTGAAAACTTTTCTTTTAATCTGTACTTCACTCTCTTGTTCTCTGTACGCGAGAAACTGCAAATTGTACAGAGTAATAACAGCTTCCGGTGTTATGTGACAACCTGTTCAAAAATTTTATTGACGTTATAGCACGTATCTCAGGAAATTCAATGTGGAAATTTCTAATGATATTTGTTTCTCTCTTGACAAGCACGAAATTGGATAGCTGACGTGTGTTGTCTGCGTAAGGCTTTATACGTGCACTACACGCTATAGTAGAATTTCCTGTATTGTTTAGTAATACTGTATAGTACAGTTTAATATATAGATATACTGTATAATATAGACAGACCATATTTTATCCGTCCATTGAATTGCGTCCCTATAGATGTGCCTTGAATTATTAAGATACAGCTAGCCGAGGACTTTTGTCTCAGTCTGTATTATTTAAAATTTTAGACACGTCGGCAAAAATCGGCAAATTGACATCAGTTTGGTGTCTTGAAGAAATTAGGAGATCGTAAGTTTCCGGGCAGGAAATAAAATACAAACGTAAGGACGTGCGAGAGAAAGAGGAAAAAAAAGAAATATCGAAAGGTCGGTAATTTAACACGGTACTCGAGGTTTAGACTCTTGTGGTTTTAACCCTCGAGTAGCTTTACTATCTGAATTCCATTATGGCTTGTTGAACACATGGCAAGAGAGTCATTAAGCATATACAGAATGCATATAAAGTATATAAAAACTGGGCATTGTCGAGTGTCACTGGATAAAAAAAGAAACCAGGTCACGGACGACTTCCGGTGACCTTTAAAAATTCAGATGATAAGAAAGATAAGACAAAAATGAAAAAACAGCAAGGCCATAATTTTAGAGCAATAACGAATTAAATATTTACAACCCCTGAACACGAGAACTTTATAATACAGTAAATGGAGAGCCTTATCAATTACACAGGGTGTGGTCATGAATGTCCAATTTCATATATAAAGTTTCTAACCCTCGTAGTTAGTTGTTACTGAAATTTATTAGCTGCTGGATGAACTTAATACTCATCTTTTTGCCGGAAGTGAATATTTTCAGAGAAATTGGTGAATTGACATTGGTATACCTGTGAAGGTCACGATAGTGACAAATTGTCGCATAATAAATCAAAAATCAACCGGTATAAGATATTCTGTATATTAAGGGAGATGATTGGGTTAGAGGGTTGTAGAAGGTCGAGAGGAAGCAAAACGAAGATGGAAGAAGGGTCGGTTGATGGAGGTCAGATGAAGGTCTTGGTGGGTAAAGAAAGTTTAAGGTTAGACCTGACACGGAATAGCGAATGGTTGGTGGGAGTAGGTTCAGTATTTCCTAAAAGTAAAAAATAAGTTAAGAGGTAACAATAATCTGTATCAATATTTTAGGTGGCCCAACACCGGTAAAACAAGATGACATCAGACCACATTGAAAGCGGAATCGAGTCAGCCATAGGGGATGGCAATTAATATTGGTTTAGTAGAAACAGATCAAACCAACAAGTTAATAAGTGAAGTCAGGAAGATTCGTGACCTCGGGTCGACATAACCTCAAAGTTCATCGACAATCCAGCCTATTAAGGTATCTATATTTTCTTACATACATCCACACTACTATCTTATCCTGATACCTGGTAATTTTCATCCCGTTACCACTGCCAGCACTGCTTCAGGCATGCTTATCCAAGCTGTTCACGACAAGCCTGCTTCTCCACTTACTTTAAACTACCTTTCCGTCGCCCTACTTATTAAAGACGCAAGGCATGTTCCCAAGGGATATCCCTGTCCGATATAATACCGACGTCAATTTAGATAGCGTCTTGTGACATACTTGGATCGATCCTCTAGGGTCCCTAGGATGTATATTCGCTTTCCTTTTCTCTCTATCTTTTCTCCTTTGTCTCTGTTGCAGTCAATGAAAATGACGTCCATATGAAATCGAGCGTTTCTCTCGACACACCAGAGGATGCTTGTTCCGCTTTAACAAAGCCTGCCGTGTCTCCACTGATCAGGAACCTGGCTCCCAATAATCACAAAGCCCTAGATGCCGAGCCCCGACATGCTCTAATGCGTAAACACACGTGCCTAAATAACGTCTAGCGCAAGGCACATCATCGTTCTCAAATGCCTACATTACCCTTTGCAGTCAGGAAACGCCATGGTGGAAGTCGACTAATGCAAAAGGCAAAAGAGGAAGTATACTTGGCTACTATTGAACAGAAAATATTTTCAAAAATAACAATCAAGATTTAATATTTGATCTTGTTCGTTTTAATTTCTAGGTTATGTTGCATATCAGACATAAATACTCTTTAGATCTTATCTATTCTCAGCACAGAGAAAGGGATAGTCTAGAGTCACGAGCAGATCTTCACCTACATCCTGTCGAAGATACCCGTGGTAGCAGTACTGCTCAAGAACACAGGACAGAATTTGTAACTCGTTAAAGTCATGTTAAGGAAAGGTTAATTAAAACAGGAAAATTAAAGGGAGTTTCTTCATATTTCAAAAACTGGATAACCAGCAGTACATGCCTGTCTACCTTGCAGAAACTCGTGGGTACCGGCTGCTAAAGCCACGGACATTAATTTTGTAAATTAGCGAGTCAAAATGATACAGCATAAAAAAATATATTTGGGAAGTAGATATGTCGGTATACATATACTTAGCAAGTTATCCGTAAATAATAATTAACACAAACAATTAATAAACTGTAATTGAACTCTCGGCAGATGACAGTCATTATATATTGTTATGCCCAAGCGAGGAATATCAGAACGTATATTTTTTTCTCATTTTTTATGTCCCATCGAAATTATTTTAATCGATCACGAAATTATATACATACAAAAAGAATGTATTAATCCACTTCACAGAATTTACGTTTACGACCACACATTTTTCTTCCAAGTCTTTTTATTACACTCCGTTATATCAGACACTTCTATTTATCGCTAGATAACTTTTAAATTACAGTAGACCTTTATTTCCCTTATCCCCAAGACAGTACGAAGCGGTGTCAATGTCGGAGTTCACTCTTTATTCCCCATTCACAGTAGGAATTTCAGTTCCATGTTATGAAAGTCTCTAGACTTATTTTCTGAAATACCTTTACAAGTCCCCTGCATCGGGGGTGGCTTGATAATCATTTTATCAGACCATCGACCAGGATCATTCTCGAACTATCTATTATCTCATGGTAGAAAAAATCAGACAGTTAATTCGATGTTAAAACGATTTGTGGAAATGTCAACACCGTAGAATCGGTTGGACGCATCCTGTAATTCAGCGTGACATTATTGATCACGCATGCATAAACGCACATATGATATCACTAATACGAAACTGCTCTATAATCCTTGATATCGATCGTACGATCGCGCCTTTGAATGATTTACGTAAACACAACAGATCCGTCGGCCATTTGCCGTTGCAAAGAGGATAGATTGCGTCACGAAAAATGAAAATGGAATTATCAATTAAAAAGTTAGGCAAGACACGTGGATGTCCAGGGGGACATAGAATTTAGATTAATAAGTAAAACAAAAAAGTCAATAAAGTTCAAGGGGATTAAGATACTTTGAGGTTTTCGAATTTCCCGCGCTTCCCAACGGACCAAATTTTTAACGGATTTTCTACGTATTAATGAGAAGCCCACGAGCGATTAAGAGGATGCCCGTAAGAGATTGTGTAACAGGAAGAGGGTTGAATAAAATATACACTATGGCGAATGAGAAATATATACAGGGGTAGTACAATTTCAATTAAACTTTACTCAGCGTCCAACGGCTAAACTTATTTTATTCATAGAAGTGAAAAGACTGACTATGTTTCAGCCATGATGTTTACCGTGGAGACATTCAAGGCTGGACATTTTATACGCCGCGGGATAATTCGAATGATTTCACGCCCTGAAAGATACGACTATATAATTACATAAGAGACAATGAAAACTTGACAATTACCTATATTTTTGCGTTTTGAAAATAATGAGGTGCGAGAAAATTTTTTATATTTTAAGATATATATATATGTGAGTCGATATGGAATTTTGATTATAGTAGCAGAGTTGGTGAAATATAGTGATAAGCGGCTATGTCCAAGAATGAGTATTTTGTGGATCGTTAATGACAATTCTGGAAAAGTTTCTATCCTTTCTTTAAATTTGGATATAATAACACGGGTGAGTAGTGCGATTCGGGCTTCTCTAATCACGTTTAGTAAATTAACATTTTTTGCCAGGTACGCATTTCTCTTACTCCCGCGAAGCGTTGCTACCCTCTGTCACTATACTAAAAGTACCTAACACTGACCGAGTCAGCGTGTGTAACTAAGGGATAAACTTGTGTTCTTTATGACAGCCAGTTTCGCACCCTCTTTCTCACAGAGGCTCAGCATGGCTATAGACAAGCATCCCGAAGCTTCCACCTTCGTCGCGGTAGTCGAGCATTATATTTGACAGGTGAACAGTTGTCGCTTGTCCAGATTTTAATAAAAACCAGGCTTAAGAGTAGTGCAGGTCTTTGATACGTGAATTCGCTATAATTTCTTGTGCAATCTAGAGACTATAGTCAAAAGGTACAGAACTAAGGGTATAGAAAAAGGAGATGTATATAATGTCATCGGGAGTAAGAGGAAATTTTAAAGAAACAGGATTTCAAGGATCAAAGAAAAAAATTCCCGCCACCCTCCCAAAAAAAAACTAGGAACTCAGCAGATTTGGTCTTTATCGTTTGGCTTGGCCAAGGCAAGTGGCTCGTAACGCAATAGTGCTTCGTGAAAAGGGTCCAGCAAGAAGAGATATGTATGTACAGATACTATAGTGGAAAAGAGGGAGGGTTACTAAAGAAGAAGGATGAAAGGGAGGAAAGCCCAGCAGCATCCCTCGGAAGTTTCCTCTAATGGAATTGTAGAGGAGATAAAACGTTTCGACACAAGGTAAACTGGTGGACGTCTGCCTGCTCTCTCTTACCCTTTTCAAGTATCTCTTTTTCTTTGTCTCTCACATTCAGTCCCGGCCATTTGCATCTCTCTTGCCGTCTGCTCACCTAGTGCACACACCCTGTTCAACGGATCTTCTCTGTCTACATACCTCCATCCCAGAAGCACTTGCTCGTCAGAGTTTACAAAAGAATAGTCGTTAAATCTTGCAGGAATTAAATTACATCCGTTATGGACGACACGTGATATACATATAAACTAATATGTCAAAAGTTACTCAAATATCATATTCTAAGGTGCGTGATATTTGAACACCAGGTCACTCCGGATGAAATAAATGTGCCTAGCCGTTCCTGGTCCGTGGAAAAGATTTAAAGGAATATAAAAGGAACAAACAGATGCCACAACATTCTCCGTTGAATAGGATTTTCTGGCTAGTATTTTCTAAATGCATCGGCAAGGTGGGTATCTTGACACGATAAAATGCACACAGGAACATGACCTAACCTTACTTCAGACTATAGGCGTTCCTGAATATTTGCTACTTGATCTGCAACACTGGTATATATCGTTGTATTCCATGTGCCAGTAGTGGAATTGCCTTTAGAACCACACAAGGGAATCAGTATTTGTGGCTACAATGCTTTTGTCAAACATATCCTCGATTGATTTCGTATCGAATACTACAGAGAATCGTAAGACCGCTTTTTCGTACGAGCTTTCTACGTTTGCTTTGGTATTGATATTTTCCTTGTTAAAAGGAGCTGTAACATTATTAATTAATACCGTTCAGGATTAATGATTTGTGACGATCCAGTATAACGTTATACCTTTTTTTCCAAATGGTTCTTTTGGTAGACTGCAATTTTTTAAATTCTTGTTTCTTTTTTTCCCCCGTTGTGCCTCTACCTATTGTACTGTGCGCCTTGAACGCTTTTGCAGTATTAAAATCCACGCGCCTGACGCGGATCGATGCCTCGTTGGAGCAATTCCACGTCTCGTGTGTTAAGTGTCAACCTTGGATGATGGTACAGACGCTGGAGAAGATAGTTCGTCAAGACAAATAGGAAGTCTGGCATATGGTATTTGATTTGGTGGTATTTACTTGATTGCTTCTACAGTAATATTCCTGGTTGAACATTTTAATAATGAAATGTATTGTTCAAGATCTTTTGGTTACAGGCTAGAATCCATTGATTTGCACTGATTTTGTATGCCTAGTGTCTGCTTGGATAGACTTGATCGAGTGCAGGGACTATCTAGCGAGAGCTTTAAAAAGCTTCTTCGTGACACAAAGTTCCACAGCGCCACTCAGATTCTATTGAGAAACTACAAGATTACCATAAGAGCCGGGTTAGTAAGTTTCTGTAGTCACTGTAGTATCTTTATGTACTTTTTATTGTATTTTTTGTTTTAACATAATTAGTTTTTTGTAATTTATTTTATTCACAAAATCTCGTAAGAAATTTAGCAAGGTTTACACCAAGATCTACTTTACCGTCGGATGGTAACTGACCGTGCAATTTTTTCCGAAGAATTCGTTACTCCAGATAATTTCTTTACCGACAGCGATTCTCAGATAATCACCGCGTACGTACAATCATTAGTTTCAATATATAACTAATTAATATTTGACAAGTAAGCAATCATTTATTATTTCCATTTACATGAGCATATTGATTTTTTCCACGTATCAATATCAATTTCGTAATCAAGTCATGACACATGATCAAGACAGGGATTATAAATATGATTTATAGAATTACACACGCACCAAAGGTTAAAGATTGGTTGAGAATTCCGTCGAGATCAGTGACGAAGGTACTTTCGCGTCATCCATCTATCGCATAGTAAAGTGTGTCAGGTAAAACTCTGATGAATTTATGATGACTCACTTTTTCAGCTAACACTCGCAACCCTTCGATATCGATTCTTAATCCAATAAACAGTTGTGCCTCAATGTCCCGCCTAATACCAATTGCTCGTCCTTTTGACTCTTGACAATCTGATTTCCATTGGCGCCCTTACGTTATTTTAAGAGGATTGAAGCTCAGCGACTTGGAATATAATTAATCCAAAAACAATAAGAGTCAAAAAAAGAGCCACACAGAAATAAAAACAGAAAGTTCTCTCCGCAAATCGGATAAAAACTTTTTCCTTTTTCTTTCTTCCCATTTTGTTATTCATCCCCCATCTACACAGCACGTCTATATCGTACTGCATAAATGCATAGGAAAGTTTCAGAGATGAAACCAGCACTTTGCTGAACGCTTATACAAGGAGCTTTCCAAATTTTTACGCTTTAACAACCCCTGCCTGACTTTAAAAACTACCAGGAGAATCCTTGAACGATCCAGGATGCTGTACTGATACCCTACTCAACTTTTCTCCTTTATTCCTCTTTACCCTCTGACATATAGGAAGATGACGTTCCCGACTGCGTCCGATATCGATATCGTAATCGTTATATATTAGGTCGTCTATTACATACGTGTACTTGCCCAAGTCTATCCGCGTCACCAACATGTCATACGTAATATTTATACAGTTGTACAACTCTACGTTTATTACAGATTAACGGTAACAAATACTAAGCAAAAAATCGAAACGATTCAAGCAAAATATCGAATTAATCTCCAGCCGACTCAGAGGCTAGACGTCACATATTTTCTTATTCCGTTTTATGTTGATTTTCTTTTTTAAATCAATATTACCAGTGATAAAATTGGATAATCGCATGCAACTGTCTACAAACATAAAGAAATTCCCAAAAATCGATTTATGTTTTAATATTTTCCAAACACAGCTGCACATGCATACGTCGACAAATCGTTCCCATGAGATGCTACCCTAAACGTTATCGCATGTGTTGTACCTAACGAGAATATGCATTGCGTAAGCAGTATATTTCTCATTCTTCAACCGAAGCACATTCCCGGTTTAAAGTAGAATTTTTTTGAAATTGCAAATTACATAATTTCATTTTTCAGAATGTACCTTAGTAACATCTACCGAGAACCGCATATACCCTCAACAACATAAATACGTGGGGTAGAGAACTTACGAGGAATCTAGGAGTATAAAAGGAAGATAATTTTTTCAAAATATTCTTAAACCCTGATATTTCCCAGACCAGTTAAACTTTATTGGATTTTCTAGGAGTTTTTGAAGGCTGTCCCAGTGTTCCACGCGTTGACGCGATAAAACGCTTTGAGGGGCAGTTCTCGTCTAGTGGAGGGGGCTGGCATTGACGTCATTCAATGACGTCAAGCAGGACCGTGCCGAAAGACTGAAAGGCCCAGAGACAAGCTGTATCGCGACTTTGGGCCACGTGTCGAAATTCACACAACGGGTACATATATACGAAATAATTATTAGAAACGCATAATTGCATCATTCAGGTAATCGAACCTGTCTCAAGGCTCTCCAATTCACGTTCGCAGTCTAATTTGTATCTACGTACGTGCTGCATTGAACTTCCACGACCATTACGAGGAGGACCGAAAGGAGCTGCTTTACATATATATCTCTAAAGTATATCTGTATACCAGTGTACACTCTATCGTGAATTTCCTTAAATAATGAAAACGTACTAGGAAACTGATTATACTTATATACGTAATACGTGTCCATGAGAAATTCATGCAGTATGATACTGCACAATTTATCCTTGGTTAGTCACCCAATAATATTTGTCACTGTTACCGATTGTTCATAGTACGTTGAAAGCATTCTGAGAACGTGATTATTATTTTTCATTATTGCCACGAAAACATAACCTTATCTTAGTTACGATTGAATGGCAGAGACGTAAAGAAGGCTTCATAGGTAGAGAGACGTAGATAGTTATTTATGTACACCCGTTATTGAGACAGAAAAAGCATGAAAGTTATGAAGTATGGATTATAACGAGAGAATTTTTATTACCGAGCTAATGATAGAATAAAGGGATATCAAGGGTAAATATACATTGTACGTGTATAACCTGGAATTATTCGGATGAAAGAAGAACCCTGTGCATATGATATAAATACACAAGTTTAAAAATTAATACTGAATATACACGTGCTGTAATACAAATTTATAGGTAGACTATTCGTTATCGCTCTTGTCCTACATAATGCATAAGATGAACGTACGATCATGTGGCTAACGATGACAATCATTACAATTTGTTGCATCGATTGCTTGACTCGCATTGATAAATAATACATGTATGATAATTCGGCATATATATTAGTAACTAATGTCGTGCAGTCGCTATTTGTTTTTCTTCATTCACTGCCAAACGATATTTAAAATTTTTTAATCCGCCTCAACCCTTCCTACCGGGGGTTCTTAAATCCCGTGCCTTCGAACTGAAGGATATTTTTTGGCGTGAATTATAAATTTACAAACACCACATTTTATTTACCGTCTATCTGTAAAATCTGCTTTTCGAAAGCTCATCGCGATACTGGCAAACTTTTTTTAGATTTTTCTATACATATATATGTAGTTATATGTAGTGTAATATACATATATGTATGTATATATTAAACGAGGTAGGACACTTTTTATTTTTATTTCGTAAGTTGCTTTTGATTCCGACGTATTTTCGAACCTCACGCGTGGATATCTTGTAGTCCGTTAACGAAAATATACTATAAAGACATTTTGTGAAATAAATTCGAAAGCAGAGTTTCAGATTAGAGACATTTATGTTTTCTTTTCTTAATAAGCGTCTTCTGACGTGTTCATGTTGACACCAGACACGTGGAGCCAATTGCTTCTGAAGAGTTATAAAACAAGAGATGAGAGTCCACGTTGAGAAATATAATACGTGGATACGTTTGAAAGCTCAAGGGCGAGAAGAGATGAGTAAGAAAAAAATACGAGATAAAACGAACGTAAGAATACCGACCTAGGCTAACAAGAACGTTGATGCCTCTTGAGACACGACGTGGTATGTATGTAAGTGCATTGGAAACATTGACAAACGGAAACATTAAAAGATACTCGGAGAAAAAGGACGAGTGAAAAGACAAGAGAAGCTGCCATTACAGTCAACGATTCTGTTAAAGCTGTTAGACGAAGAACATTCACATTTCTCATCCACTGACGTCATTCGGCAAAGATAACGAGTGTCCGGCATTGACGGTAACATCAATTATCTGTCATCTTTCGATCAAGATGAGTAGTTACTGTTTCGTATAAGAATGCGCGCGCGGTCCTTTCGTTAAATTATCTAGACGCTCTCGGAACTGACCAATCAGAGCGCGTGGGATAACCTAAGAGAATACCGCGATTATTTTGAACTGTATAAACCTTGTCGATTCATTCTAAAGTCATGTTGCACTCCAGGCATTATTCTAACAGGGGTTAGTAAGCCTAAGTCTAAAGCCAGTACGCACGTCGTATTTGCTGTGTAATTACGTTAAAGCAATTAACGTAGAGACGACGTCCCGTTGACGTCAATTGTCAAAGATAACGTGCGTGGCTTGATGGAGGTAGACTCTTGAATAGTGGGGCGACCTAAGGAATGAGGGGAAGTGGCGGCGGGGGGGTAGTAACGGTTCGAAATTTAATGGAGAGGGGGACAGCAACATGGCCGTCGGTTAGTCGGTATCGAACCGTCGTGTTGCGAGGAGGTGTTGTGTCGCTCCAAAAGTAATAAAGGAGACTGAACTCTCCTTTGAATTTCACCGAGCTAAGAGAATCTCCTTGCTGATGGCATCTACGCTCGGACATTTTATGCCTGGTAAGTAACATCTTGATTGAACTTATATCCTCGAGAGTGATATTGTACGGTAGAAAATCTAAATTGACGCGTACCGTACGTCACGTTGAGGTACCTGAAGGAGACCGGCGTCTTATGCGGTATCCTCGTTGTATAACAGCGAATAGACGTTTTGATATTATTAGTACGGTGGAGTTTCTCGTTTTTACTCTAAGTCTAGTTCAGTCTAGTTGCCCAGCCATTATTGACGGGGATCGATCCAGAGTCGTCGAGTAAACTTGAGGACGTCGATCCGTGACGTCATTGACGAATACCTATTGTACTTGTTGCAGGCGGCTATTTGCCTTCTATGTTCAAAGATCAGTGCCTTACGGTAATAAAATATGTGTGGTAGCAAAGATTGAGATACTGTTGTATGTCTTTATTTAAAGAAAATAATTTTATATGTTTTTTCCGGAAGGAAGACGGTTACTGTGATTCGCCAATGTCGAACGATGGCGCGCATCCTACGTGCGTAAGCGCTGACGCACGTGATGGAGAATTTTTGTTAATATTGCTTGTTTAAAGAAATCCGCTAAATGTTTAAAATAGAAAGGTCTCCGCTAGAACATGGTTGTGAAATTGAAACCAGCGCGAAGTATGAAGGCTAAAAACGGACTTGAAGGATAAACGTGAAAGTGCTCGAAGGGAAAACCATTGATGATAACGTAACATCGATCGACAATCTGTATACTATCGGTGCATTGGATTTTAAATTCTAAATAAGTAATTGCAAGGAGACTCGTCGAAGGTTTTTAACTATAAAAGATAAATGCTATAAATAATCGTCGCGCGAAGGACAAGAAATCGTGGGAAGGTAAACATATTGGACGCTGGGCTTGGGGAATTAGGATTTAAAAAGTGTTAAAAAACTATTAACCTCTTACAAGCTGCTTTTGCGGATAATATTTGGAATTTTGCGGTAGTTTCTCGTCTCGGAACTTTCTTATTAGTCAAAACAGAAACGCTCGTAAAGAATCAACGGGCGACCGTAAAATTGCGATTCGCAAAGGAGAATTTTCAAATTCCATTCTCAAGGTTGACCGTGTAATGGGGTTAGTGGCAAGGGGAGGAATGAAGATATTTTTATTTTTTATCTAAAGGCCTGTAATATTAGAAGCATGAGAAAAAAAAATCTTTTTAGATACAAAGAATACGTTTGCACAGATATGGCCGATGTATAGAATAGAGCGAAGTACGTAAGCAGTGACGCGCGTAGCTAATTTTTTTTTTAATTTGCCTATTCACTGCACGCACTGCTCGTTTGAGCCTTTTTAATAAAGAAAGTCACTTATTTTCTATTACACTTATCAGTTACGACGATCAATTTTTATCGTATACGTTCGACGCTCAAATCAGTTACGTATGTCCCGACACATATATATACATGTATATATATATATTTCTTAACTATATAGAATCGTCGAAATTGATTATCCACGTATATGTGCTCTCCGTCATTGATAACGGGCCGTGCGCACTGTGCTTTACGAAAACCTTTATTTGATTCCCTTATCAAATAATTTCACTTTATCCTCTCACCCATCTAACCAATTCGCCTGCGTGCCTCACAGTTCCATGTCAAATGTTACAGGTAACTTTCGGAAGAGGTGAAGGAATCCATTTAATGATCGATTGACATACCTTCTTGACCTCGTCGACAGTGATTAATGCGAGAAAATGGATCCTGGTGCTGGCCAGGGTAAAAAGCAAATCCGCGTGGGTTTCTATGACATCGAAGGGACCATTGGCAAAGGGAACTTCGCCGTGGTCAAGTTAGCCAGGCATCGAATCACTAAAACCGAGGTAAACAGGAGACAAGGCGCGTCCTCAAGTCGAGGTTAATGATTGTGCAATCTGCGCATTAAGGACGATGACAACGAAAAAATGACTAGAGAGAGAGAGAGAGAGAGAGAGAGAGAGAAAACTGAAAGGACATCAGGAATACTTTTACCAATGCCAACATTTCTTTGTTCAGGTTGCAATAAAGATAATTGATAAAACACAATTGGATTCGACTAATCTCGAGAAGGTATATCGCGAAGTGGAAATCATGAAACAACTGGAGCATCCGCATATCGTTAAGCTATATCAAGTTATGGAGACCAAAAATATGATATACATGGCAAGTTAAATATTGTTATTTTCAATAGACTCGACACACTTCTACGTATATATTTGTGTATTCTTTGTATTATTTATCGCCTAATTCTGTTTGCCTAGGTGTGCGAGTACGCTAGCAAGGGTGAGATTTTTGATTACATAGCGCGTTACGGAAGAATGCGGGAACCACGAGCGCGATCTACTTTTGCTCAGATACTATCAGCTGTCGAATACTGCCACGCTACTGGAGTGGCACATCGCGATCTCAAAGCCGAGAATCTCTTACTGGATGCTCAGATGAATGTCAAGATAGCAGATTTTGGTTTTAGCAATAGATTCACACCCGGCGAACGTTTAAGCACGTGGTGCGGCAGTCCGCCGTACGCGGCGCCAGAAGTCTTTCGTGGGAAGCATTACGTCGGCCCAGAGATCGACATATGGGTAAGACATTAATTTTGTAGGAAGCATCGAGCTTGATCAATTAGAAAGTAAAATTAATTTTTTATTCGAACCTTTGCAGAGCTTAGGTGTAGTGCTTTATGTGCTAGTCTGCGGTGCATTACCATTTGATGGATCGACACTGCAATCGTTACGCGATCGAGTATTAAGCGGCCGATTTCGTATACCTTATTTTATGAGTACAGGTATTGTACAATTGATTATTAATATATTTATTTAATCCGATTCAACGATGATTCATATATTTAGTTATGTCTTCTATCGTACTATTATTTCTTAGACTGCGAGAGTCTCATACGGAAGATGCTGGTTCTTGAACCTGGTAAGAGGTACACCATCCCGCAGATCAAGAGGCATCGTTGGATGGCTGGTTCTGCAGATACATGTGTTCCAGTAATACCTATGGTGACTTCTACTCTACAAGAACCCAATGAACAAATTCTTAGGCTTATGCACAGTCTTGGTATTGACATTAGTCGAACTAGAGAGGTGAGTTGAAGATTATACATATGTATATCTGTGTCTTTTCAGTATGTTATAACTGTGTCTAATACGGGTTTTGCTTTTCGATGCAGTCTTTAAGGAACAACAGTTACGATCATCATGCTGCAATTTACTTTTTGCTGTTGGAGAGGCTTAAGCAACATCGTTCCAGCAACTCAACGAACAACAGTTGTTGGCCTACTGCTGCGCGTACTAAGGAAGACAAGTTCAATTCAAGGTACGTTAGTTACGGATGTCACTCTGACGTTGACCTTTTTGATCGAGATTCTCATTCTAAATTACGAATACATGGCTTATGCAATGTCAAACTTCCAATCCCGCCTATCGCGAGAATTGAAAGAAAAGGGATTCTAAAGTTTAATCGTTTGGTTTTTATTTGCAGCGATAGCTTAGTGGGACGTTGATCGTTATTGATGGGTGGTGATGAAAATTGGAGATTTAATCGGAACAGGTCGGATTGGAAGATCGTGGCTGTCTCTTTCAGTTTTGGTAACTCTTCCTTTAAAAACTTCCTATTTGCTTGCTCTGCTTATCCTCGTGAATTATGCCTGTGATCGACGATCCTTTTTCGCTTCGTGTTACTATTTTGCCCAGTTTTAGTTTCATCCTCATAATCAGACCCGCCGTAAAACCGGGATAATCTATTCATTCTCGTGGGAAACTAACCACCACCCATATAATTAATCACACCATTAAGCTAATGCGACGAAGCGTTGAACTCCGTGAATTTTCTCGAAATACCGCTAAGAGAAATTCTCTGAGAGCATTAGAGTAATGACGCTAGGTTAATGTAGATGTAAGTCCGAGAATTACAATTATTTGTTATGCCGAACCACAATGTCCATTCTACATGCGTTATCACTTTATAAGATCCTTCTTTCTCTTTAACAGAACCAGAGAGGATGTTGGAAGAGCAGGAAAGAGATTCAGCTCGACCAGCTCCTCCACCGATGAAGGTTGTTGCAGTGCGGAAGGTGAACTCGAGGAAGGACCCAGTGGAGACGAACTACGTGAGGCTCAGATTAAATTGGAAGAGCACAGACTTGGATTGGATCGTGATATCAGTCAGAGAATTGACAGTCAGATAGTAAATCGTAGACTGAGCGATTATCAACAGCAACATTTCGATAGTCCCATCATGGACCCAATCGATCCACCTGCTAGAACAGGGTTGTTCGCTACCGGTGGAAGCGGAAGTTCATCGTCAGAATTATTCGAATCGAGTTTCGATTCGGGATGTCCTCCGGATTACACGGTTACCGGTTGTTTTACAAGCAGCTTGCCTTCCTGCACGCCGCCACCTCCCAAAAGCCCATCCCCGGTAGCGACAAGGATATCTAGAGTGGCTCAAGGACGTAGAGCATCCGATGGCGGACCGAGGTTGCTGTTTTGTCAGCAAGGTGGTGGGGATAGACCAGCCAAACAGCGTAGCATTCAAGGTAAGATTTTGGTTTTCCTGTGTTTGGACTTTTTTTTTTTTAAAGATATCCTTGTACAACATTAAACCGGAAATGGTTAACCAATTTACTACGAGTAATCAGCATTATCGTATAATTTATTGTTTTTCGTTATCTTTAAATTCATTTTTTAGACACGTTATTCTTATACTAAGGAGAGTCGGGAGAAAAAAGAGAAACCGGTGTTACGCGGAGTACAGACAGGCAATGCTACGTTCCAGATTCAGGAAAGGCTAGAGGTCACATGGATCTCGTTCATCTGAGACCACCCTCGACTTCGCCGCAAAGTCAACCGCAATTTAAGGTCCGCGGTGACTCGGGGACTCAGCTGCAACTTCTCGTTCAACAGCGCATGCTTCAGCAAAAGAGGAATCTCTATCATAGACACAGAGACGGCGGAAGTCCCACGCCAAATCCGGTGTCCAGCGCTGTCACAAACAGACGTGGCGAACACGTACCGCGGCAGGATAGTTACAAGCTGGCGCAGAGGACGCAAATCTTGCCGCCCTTGGTCCAGGGACTCGGGGACGAGCATTTCGATAGGGAGCGTGAACGAGAAGAGGAACGATGGAAAAGTCTACCGTCAAGATTGGCAGCCGATTGCCAATTGGCTGAGAGAACGCTCCTATGGAGTCAACAGGTAATCTCATAAGTGAGCTTAGATTTTAGAGGACGATTGGATTTTAGAGACACTGCTCATCCACTGGATATGAATATTAAGCCAAAAAAACGTAAAAATATATCTACCAATTATTTAACGGCGCTAGGTATATATTTTTAATCTTAATCTCCCCCCTCACCATAGACTCGAGACTATTATCTACCAAAGCATTGAAACGAGCGCAGCAGTTTCTACGATCCATGAATTCCGTACAGAATAGAAAGTAAAAGAGAAAGAAAGTTCGCGCAATTTTTTTTACTTTGGCTTAATTTAATTTTTTTTTACACTTGGCCACTAGATGGCGTTAGTCACACTGAAAGCGATTCATCTAATTTTTGACTATTGTTCGTAAAGTTATTACCTAGCTAGTTAGTACCTGCGATTTGTTCCTATGATTATTTATTTACTCGACACAAATAAATAGTTATTTTTCTTTAATTTTGGCGTTTATCATTCGCTCTTTTTTTTGACATTTCTCTTGCATGCACATCCCGTCTAACACTTAGAGTAACAAAACATAGTAACATAGACATAATTATCTTCCATTACTATTAACCATTATGTAATCGTTAGTTCTATCAAATTCCCATGTAAAGACACTCGTTGATTCGTTCTTAATTACTAATGAAAATATGCACGTTTTTACTTTCTTAATAACAGAATCCAAAGTTCCATCCTCACGTCAAAGTAGCACAACTCGCTTGCTTCTCACTATTACGTGTAGCGCATGTGGCTCCAATTTAAATAAAATGACACGTAACGATATTAGGTCGGACTCGGTGGTGGTGCATCTTATCTACCTCCTGGGGGCGTAGGTGGTTTTTTGTGGCCTGCCGGGAGCAATCCCCATTCAACGATATTCGAAAACGCCGGAGATCCCATGGAATGAACTGCCTCACGTTGTCCATAGAAATATCACGGCTAAATAACGTAGTAATACCGTACACGTACCATTGAAATTTGGAGCCCGTAAAAGCGAGACAACAAGACAGACAATACGCTCGATCGTCAACAGAAATACTAATGGTTATCCAAGAAAGAAAGAAAAAAAAACGTATATAATCATATTCCCAGAATGCAGTATTATTTGTCACTTGTCACATACAAACGGAGATATCTCTGTTATGTTGCGTCTGTTGCTGCTGTTACGTTATCGACAACGAAATACCTCCTTGCTTCCTCGATAAGGATTTATTTGACCATTCTTTCCTTTTTTAATACGGATTGCGTGGACTTTAACGTCACGCATTGGCGACTGCTTCCTACGATAATTAGCGACGGGGTGCTGATAACAGAAATGAATACTGATTACCAGAAATAAGGAATAGACGTCTTGTGATTTTCATGACGAAGTATTTAAAAAGAAGGACGTACGTCGCATGTTTAACGAATTCAAATTTGTTGGTGATTGCTGTTTGTTATTTTGGTAAAAAATTTAAATTATACCTCTTAACAGCACGACACAAAGAGTCCTTATCGATTTCGTATCTATTGTCTAGATTTTTATGTATGCCTGTAAATGTCTCTGGGGTAATGTCCTACGTAAGTCCAACTATACCACTGGCACTATTGAATCCAGTAACCAACTTTATCATAGACTGATAACAAAACCAAAGTGTAACACCAAAACAATAATCATTAAGAAACATGTGTGACGTAGGTCCTGGGACCTTTGTTAACCGTACTATTGTCTCATATGTCACCTGGATATATGAACGTAAATTTTTTAACTGAAACAAGTCAAGTTCAGATACTAACAAAAAGTATCCAAGCTAAACTTTCATTTGTAGTATGTAGGATAACTTATGTCCTTGTTAATTCAGTTTACATTTAGAAAGCAATATTCAAGAACGTACCGCCTCCAGCATGCCACATTACATGTATTTACATATGATATAGTATTTGTGAGACCGAAATTAATTACTGCCAAGGAATCATGACTAATCAGAAAACCAGAGCGTGCTCAAAGAAGAAACTAGTCGCGCAATCATTTTCTAGTGATTAAATAGTATTCTTGTGCGTCAAACCTAGGACGAAAAAAAAAGTTACTCCCTACGACGATTATATAAAGCAAGTAGTGTATAAGAAAATTATGGGGTATTTTAAAAGACGATCAATACAGGACGTGCGTCACGTGTGCTTTTTTTACACCCCAGATCAGCAAAGAGTGAAAAGCCGTGAGAATCGAAACAAGTCAATTTACCTGATTCTCAAAGCGCCTATTGATTATGAATCGATTGGCAGCAATGTCAAAATAGAAACTTGTTTGATCCCCTCTCACTCTTTGTTACTTAAAGAAAAAGGACAGCTATTTAGGTATTGATAATAACGAGGATTGATATTAGTCGTAAACGTTAGATGAGACGTGTGAGAAAACAAAAATTGCAAGGAAGAAGTGCTGCACTATATTTTATTGGCAGGCGGATATTAACATTTGAAATGTTTTTAAATGAGACCGGAAGTGTCTGTGTGGTACTAGTGTTCTTCGGTTGAATGGTCTTTTGAAAATTAATATTTTCCTAACGACGCAGTTGTAAACATTGTCAATTTGTTTCTGATAGAAAACCACGGGTTTTCACGGGACACTCGAGGGCGCAATTTGATTGACGTCCTTTAATGTTGAACGAATTTTTAATGGTGACATTATTGGTCCCGCGTTGCAGCACTTCTTTTTCGTGCTGTAGTTAAATATGTTTAGACTCTAGTCGATAGGAAGCAATACCGGCCGCGCACAATTGACAACGACTTTACTATTCGAATTCTCCGCCATTTTTTACCCAAGAAACAATCAAACTTCGTTCAAAGAATTTTAAAGAAATGTGAAACCTTTTGATAAGCGAATCAATAGCTGTTAAGTTAGTCTAATCACTGGGCGAATCTCTCGTTCTCAAACAGGCAACGCCACGTTAAATCCGTGACGTAATTTACATAGAAGTTGATAGGAACTGAGACCAAAGAAATGAATCGTGGTATCATTTTTAATTGCAGAATCCTGTTTAATCAGTCATTGCCCTTTCGGAATGATGGATTCAAACGTACGTAATACGTAGGAATCGTTTTAGGAAAACTGCTAACGTTTCTTTTACTAGCAATAAATTCGTTCTCTATCCGTTGATGAAGGGAGATTTAAAAAACTGAGATTAAAGGGTTGTGGGAAAAGATATGATAAGAAAAGCGTTCAAAGATTCGTCCGTTACTTTGAGCAGGTATTTTGTAAAGTATTGTACGCGACATGTACTTATTGTTTTGCGAAGTAAGGTCTAACATAGTCAATAGCTACAGATATTTTGTTAGGGTAATTATTTGCTATCGAGTAAAGACTGTCGCGCAAATATAACGATGAGAATTCGACGATTATCATATCAGTGGGAAATAACGAGTGGCCAGTAAGAGACGGATAGGGGAGGCATTGTATATTTCAACATTGTTTCACGATTGTTTAACAATTTTTCGTGAAAGTGCGTGGGATACGAAGTTCTTAGATTGGTCACTGATAGTAAATATTTACCGTTTATATAATAATAGAATGGTCACCAATATAATATACAAGCGCGCGTAGAGTGTATTAAATAAAGCATATACAAATTATGATTGAATACTACTCATTTATCCGCATTAACATATAATAATATTATAGAACTTTATTTCAATCATTTAACGATGTGAAAGTACCTATTTCAATGACAGCGCTATAAGTTTTTGTGTTTCAGTGATTTTTTCTTCTTTTGGACGATCGGTGGTAAAAATGTCACAGCCAGTACTACCAGCACGAGCTTTAGCTTCACTCGGTGTAAGCTTCTCTTCTTCACTTGGCTCCAATGGCTGGCCATCCGAATCCAATTTACCATTCTCAAAATCACTCAAAATTTTGGGACCATATACGACTTTGAATAGGTCATGAGGTGTAAATGGAACCTCTTTACGTTTTTCTGCACGATAGGAGACATAGGGCTTTAAGTTAAATTCTGCCAGAGATGGTACAATAAGTTCTGGTATCATTTCAGGTACAGTAACAAATCGGTTTCCCTCCCAATAACCAATAGCCCTACCACCTCGACCTAAAATTATATATTATTAATATGATAATATTAAGTTCAGAATAAAAAAATTAACAAATTTGAACATACGATCAATAGGGACATCTGGATCTGGTTTTTCTTGTTGTTTTTTCTTGAAAAGACGAGAACCGCGTTTGTTGTAAATTAGAAATTTGCGAAAATTACGAGCACCGTTACAAACGCACGTTGTTGAGATACCTCGCCGTAAAATCATGCACGTAGATGCCATAGCCAGTCTGAATAAAAATAATTAAATACAATATCAAAATTAAAGACCGATTGCATAGGTTAAGGCGATACAAGCATATTAAAGTAATACGATAATGATTATATTAAAGAAGTAATACCATCAAATTGAAAAAAAATAGAAGAATATGATGACTTCCTAATCAAGTCCTAACGTTGTCACATGCGTGCAGTTTCTCAGTTAAACTGTTAAAAATTGTATATGTTGTTTCTTGATTTGTAGGATTGGAGTAAAATCTTCGCCATAAACTAAATTCACGTAATGGTGGATGGTGCAAAAGACCAGACAGAGAGGAGTAGGGAGATGCACAACGCTACGGTTTTAGGCGATACCAAAATCATGGCGCTAGATCGTAGCGGCGAGTCCGTAAATAGGATTTCGTGATCATCGCCTCCGTAGATAATGCATAACCCGTCGTAGTCGAGCTGAACGTGATCACAAACGTGTAGCCTGCCCGACAGAGGTTCTCCGCAACTTGACGCTGATTCCCAAAGCAAACCTTAGAACGATGCCGCTCGTCAGATATTGCCTAAATATTTTTCTTGTAATCTTAAATTCGAGTGCACAGTGTAAGCTCGATAAGATTTACTAAGCCAAAAGCCAGCACCTCGTGCCTGCCTGCGTTAAGGAGTGCAACAACGCGGTGCTAGCTTCCAGCATTATTTAACAATAGTTCCAAGCCGAACTATGGTCCCAACATTCAGTACTAGAGAGAACAATCCCGGAAATGTTTAAAACACAATTGAAAAAAACACTGAAAGCCAGCTCCTTACGCATATTTGCAATGAAGCGCATGGTGCGGTTAGTATCCTTTCTCTTGCAACTCTTTTGAATGGGACTACTTGGAAAGGAGTGGAAGCGATACTTTTTCGAAGAACTCAAAAAAAAAGACGTTTACACGCTCCACTTGCTAAATACTTATCTTGAATTTAAAGAAAAAACTGTGACGGAACGAATCGGAGCTGTAATATCGTCTTTTTATTGTCCATACGTTAGTGTAATATAAACTTTATTTTAATCCAGTATAAATTAACTCGCTCGTGTATCAACTAATCTATTTCGCATATTATTAAAGAGTTAAAATAGGAAAGAGAGGAAATTTTTCCGGTCCCATTACGCAACTTCTATAGCCAATACAGCGGGGAATCCCTGGCGAAACTCATGATCCTGAATGGCCAATCAGCGAGGCACTTCAAGGTAACCAGCTTCATGACGTAACAATGTCGGCGTCGATACGCCACCTAAGCGGAAGGTCCTCGAACCAGTCTCACGTTTTGGATTGGTCGAGTACATATATATATAATAATACTACGCGTGATATTTGTAAGCTCCTATCGATGGTGAGCTCTATACCCGCATGGATTTATACCGAGTGTCAGTCATGGACTCTTTGGCATTCTCACATCTCATCTCTGGTTAAGGTTAAAAACAGCTTGTAGGCACTAACCTTTTAGAAAGGACGTTATTTCATTACATTTCAATAGAAAATATATTATTTATCTTTGTAAAGATAAAATATCTATAGAAAATGGATCACCTTAGTGCCCAATTGATGGATGATGTCGTTTTAGAACAGAAAAAAGGACCTAAAAGTAATATGTAAGAAATAAAGAATTCAATGTCATATATTATTTGATGTCGTGTTTAAAACAACAGTTAAATATAATTTTTGTTTAGTTCATCTGCAAGGAATACTAACATAAAACCAACTAAAAATGTTTCTAAGCCAGAAAGTTCTCCACGACCTTCAACGAATCTTAAGGTTGAAATGCAAACTCTCAGAATAGCAGAGGAATCCGAGAAACAACTTTATGAAACATTGAAACATATTTATGGATCTGTATGTACAAGTATGATATATTAAAATATGATTGATACGTACATTGTGATATAAAGTAAGTAACGACTAACACAATGATATTAATAAGCTTTTCGTTTCTGTTAGAGCTTCAAAATGGCTGATATCACTGAGTTTGAAAATAAAAAATCTAATTTGGGCAAGCAATATTGGATGGAAAGGGGCAATTTAGTAATAAAAGGAGTTTTGGATTATTCATCCAAGGATACAACACCAAAAACCCAAGAGCAAATAACAAGACAATTTGCAACATCCAAACTAGAAACCTACAGGTTTTGTAGTATTGTACTGTATTTTCTCTAAATAATAGTATTTTATATTTTGTTTTCTAAAACCATTACTATCGACATTTCAACTGTTACAGCTTTCATTCTTTGCATTGTATAGAAGCTTTGATGCATGCAAACGGTCATATGGGAAATGCATTAGAAATATTATTTAGTAAATATTATGGAATTGATAAACTTCCTAAGAGGGAAGATTTGGGTGGTTTGGATTACAACGAAATATTGGAAAGAAGAGACGACGAAAAATTAGCTTTGGAGTCAATTTATGGAGACATGTTCACTGAGAAGATAAAAAACCAAATATGGATAATTAAACTAAAGTTAAATTACTTATTAAAAAAACAAGAGACTAAGACCCTGCAAAAACCTAAGAAGGAAAATAAAGAGCTATGCCGATTGTTTTTACACGGTAAATGTCGATTTGGGCCAAAATGTAAATTTCTACATCAACAACCAGAACCAGTAAAATCAGAACCAATTAGAGAAGATCCATATTTTACATTGGAAATAAGATTCCCTGAAGGTAAGTGACTAAATTTGTATTCAAGAGATTTGTCGGCTTGATTATTAACTTTTAAATTATCATTTTAAACAGGTTGCATGTATCCTTATGAACCACCATACCTTTATTTCTCTAAAAATGAAACAACGTATCCAAAAATAGAATGCCTTAGGATAGCACGAAGGCTTTACGATGAGGCACAGCAACTCTGCATCGATGGAACTCCATCGATATTCTCATTAATCTCACTCTTGGAAAATGAGTACGACATAAAGTCATACTTGGAGGAAAATAAAGAGCAGTTCATAGACAAGGATGATCCTCTATTTCCGAAATCGTCAGGGGATGATGGCAATGACGCTCCTACGCATTACGAGAAGGGCTCTACGCGTCGTCGAGATCGTAACGATATTCCTTGGCAAGAAATAGTGAAACAAGATGATGATATTCAACAGAAGTTTATGGAAAAGCAAAGAAATCCAAGATATCTTAAAATGAAGGAGGTGCGAAGAAAGTTGCCAGCTTGGTCGCGTATGAATTCAATATTAGAAATAATAGATGAAAACCCAGTCACTATAATTTCCGGTGAGACCGGATGCGGCAAAAGTACTCAGGTAATTGAAATTTATTCTCGTACCGCGTATAAGATTTCACGATAATATATTACAGGTTCCCCAATTTATATTGGATAACTGGATAGTAAACAGATACGAGGAATCAAAACCTCATGTGGAAATAATTTGTACTCAACCACGCAGAATAAGTGCAATAGGTGTTGCTGAGAGAGTTGCAGCAGAAAGAGACGAGCGTATAGGAAATACAATTGGCTATCAAATCCGTCTGGAAAACAAAATGTCAAATTGGACAAGGTTGACTTTTTGTACGACAGGTATACTTTTACAAAGGTTCTCAAGTGATCCACAACTAAAATCAGTCACTCACATCATAGTGGACGAAGTTCATGAACGTAGTGCTGAAAGGTACTAATATACCAAAGAAGATAGTACTTTCAAATTATATTGTTTGATTATTGATTACATTTCACTTATGTTATTTGATTACAGTGACTTTTTGCTCATGCTGTTAAAACAATTGCTGCCTAAAAGACCAGACTTGAAAATTATTTTAATGAGTGCTACTCTCAAAGCTGATGCGTTTTCAACTTACTTTGGAAATGTTCCCGTACTAGATATTCCTGGTAGAACATTCCCTGTCGAACAAATCTTTCTGGAGGATATCCTTGAAAGAACGAATTTTGTTCTCGAAGAGAATTCAAAATATACACGTAAAGTTAAAGGTGGCTGGGAGCAGCTAGAAATTGACTTGGAGTCTGCAGATGTTGAGAGTTTATCCAGTGTCGTACCAAAAGATAATGTTGTTGATGACAATTTGACCTTAGCCCAACTTCTTGGACGATACGAAGGATACTCTAGACGTACATATAAAAATCTTTACGTGATGGACCATGAAAAAATTAATTTCGATTTGTTGGAAAGTACCTTGGAGTGGATTGTTAATGGGGATCATGAATATCCTAAAACAGGCTCAATTCTGGTAAGATATTATAGTACCGTATGTTATGAATCGACCTACAGTAACAATATAATTTTCAGGTATTTTTACCTGGTTTTGCAGAGATTATTGCACTAAGGGATTCCTTATGTGACAATAAAATTTTATCACCAAAAGCTGGAAAATTCATGGTGGTACCATTACATTCCACTTTGTCCAGTGAGGAGCAGAGCTTAGTTTTCAGAAAAACGAAAGAGGGTGTTAGAAAAATTGTGTTGAGTACAAACATAGCAGAAACTTCTGTAACAATAGACGATTGCGTATTTGTCGTTGACACAGGCAAAATGAAGGAAACTCGATTCAATTCTAATCAGAATATGGAGAGTTTAGAAATGTGCTGGGTATCTCGTGCCAATGCAATGCAAAGGAAAGGACGTGCAGGTCGTGTAATGCCTGGCGTTAGCATACATCTCTATACATCTCATAGGTTTAATACTTTAACTATTACACTGCATTTCCAATTCAGAATAATAAAATATGAGCATAATTAAAAGTAATGTATTCTAGATTCAAGCATCACTTCTTATCTCAACCGATACCTGAAATATTAAGAATTCCTTTAGAACCCTTACTGCTCCGTATTCAAATTATGCACAAAGGAAAGAAAGTAAATCTTTATGATATTTTAGGTAGGTATTGTATAATTATGTTCCTCTTACAGATCAAATTTATTATATTCTATGTTATAAGTGTTATTATTCCACTTACAGATAAAGTTCTGGAACCTCCTTCTAAGGAAAGTGTCACTGACGCTATAAAGCGACTCCAAGATGTGGGAGCGTTCGATCCTGAATGTGTATTGACACCTTTGGGTCATCATTTAGCAACGTTACCAGTCGACGTACGAATTGGGAAATTAATATTGTTCGGTTCTATTTTTTGTTGTGTTGATTCGGCACTGACAATAGCAGCCTGTCTTTCACATAAAAGTCCGTTCGTCGCACCTTTTGATAAAAAACACGAAGTGGACAAAAAGAAAAAGGAATTCGCCACTGCCAACTCGGATCAATTAACCATCCTCAAGGCATATAGGGTAAATAATTGTAAATTGACAATAATATACACGTAATGAAATAATGAATATGATATTTCAGAAATGGTTGGAAACATGCTCTCATGGTTCCTACGCTGGTCAAGTATTTGCCAATGAGAATTTCTTGTCAGTGAGAACCTTGCACACTCTGGCTGATATAAAACACCAATTTCTGGAGCTACTAGTATCAATTGGTTTTGTACCTGCTGATGTCAGGAAACGCCAAATGGGATCAGATAAAGTTCTCGAAACGACAGGTTTCGAATTAAATGTGAACAACGATAATTTTAAGCTACTACAGGGTCTCTTGTGCGCTGCACTGTATCCGAATGTCGTGAAAGTTTTCACGCCTGAGAAATCCTTCCAAGTACAGTCATCTGGTGCTATTCCTAGACAACCCAAACCAGAGGAGCTTAGATTCCAGACGAAAAATGATGGCTTCGTTAATATTCATCCATCCTCAGTGAATTTCTCAGTGGGACATTTTCCCAGTCCTTATCTTGTCTTTCAAGAAAAGATTAAGACTAGTAGAATTTTTATCAGGGAAATATCCATGGTGCCTATGTTATCGTTGATCCTGTTTTCAGGATACGGTATTAATATTGAATTGCACAATGGTACTTTTATTCTATCGCTAGGAGATGGTTGGATTATGTTCAGGGTAGAATCTCACAGGGTAAGAATTAAGAACTTAGCATTACGTACAATATAAACAATAAATATCTAATTTTAAAATTTCTGTTTTCTCCCTTGTTTCAGGTGGCACAATTGTTACAACGTATGAGAATCGAATTAGTTAAGTTATTAGAGCAGAAAATGCAAGATCCTTTATTGAATCTTCTTAATCACCCGAACGGGAAAAAGATTATACATACAATAGTCAATATAGTTACAAGAGATTAGGTAGACATGAATTAATTTAATTTATCAGCAGTTCAGAAATTATCTGGAGGCAATTTCAATTTTCACGTTAGTGAAGTATTAACTGTACATACATAATATAATAATTTTATAATACGCTTATCGTTGACACTTTCAGAAATGTGCGGTATTGTATTGGGAAAAATACATGTCTATTTCTTTAAGCGTGATATTTTCAAAATTCCTTATATTCTCTATGTCCTACATTTTATTTCCCTATTTTATTTGGCCAGGTACAAATGATAAGAATCGGCGCCATTTTGTAAAAGAAAAGTGGCGGCATTCTAAAGTATAGCAGGATAACACGTGGTTGGTGTTACACGACGGATGGATGTTGCACGCGTTCTTTTAAAAAGATTTTAAACATTTATAATTCGAGAAATATCAGTACGAATAATACTTATTTCGTTAGTTATAAAAGCGCTGTGATTTAATGTCAACAAGAGGTACTGCTTATAAATAATGTATCAAAGAAATACAACGTGAAATCAATGCTAGAAGCTGTGATACAAACGATTAAATTTCAATAGAATTTGGTATTAATAATTATTTCTTATTACTTAATGAATAAAGCTTTAAACTGTCGAAATGGCTAGTGAACAAAGTGTTGTAAATGAAGTAGAGAATATTGTCGAGCATGACGTAACCTTGAAAAATGAAACTTGCCAGTCAAGTACTGAAGCTCTTATGGTTTTTGAAAAACCTCTATCTGAAGTTGAAACTATTACAAATACAGAATTTGTACAAAATTCTATACCGGAGGAATATTCTGAGATGACAAAAGATGCTGTGGATGTAATGGAAATAGACGATGGTATTTTGAAAAGTAACGTGTTACCAAATGTTGCGATAAACCATGATACTAATGTTGAAAAACATTCAGAGAGTAATGATAATCAAATTTTTAATGGTTGTAATAATACAGAAGATAAGTTTACCTTGGAGCAAAGGGAATTACCAACTGTAATGAAGAATCATGGTCCTACAGATGATAACGCCAATGTACAACAATTAAATATTACTGAAAAGTCAGCAAACACCAAAGGTTTCTTTTAGAAGCAATATATGATGGATTTAGTTATATAATCTTGATATGTTTTTTTAAGTTGTACTATTATAGCATTCATATATTTTAGCTCAACAAGTTTCTATCGATACTAAAGTATCATCTCTTGGAGCTTTGGCAATGGCTTATGAAAATTCAGATTCTGAATCTGAGTCAGAGGGAAAGACAATGAGCACATGTAAGCCATGTGAGAAAGATATTCAAGTTGACAAAAAGCAATCTATAAAGGAATATAGAGTAACAGAACAAGCATCATCCGGTGATGAAAATGAAATGGATAGTGAAGAAGATTCTAGTAGTAGTAGCAGCAGTAGTAGCAGTAGCAGTAGTGAAAGTTCTGCAGATAGCGATGGTGACGCAGCATCGCAAAGTGACGATAGCACAAGCAGGTATAATATCTACCTAATAGTAATTCATACAAGTTCTTACAATCTCTGAGTAATACTAATTCATATGTTATCTAATTTTGCCATTAGAAATAAGAAAACAAGAAAATCAAAGTCTGTCAAAATAAAAGATGAAAAGGGTGAGCTGGATGATCTTCCACCAATCGAAGATTTAAAAATCAGTGTTCCTGAAGTTCTCTGTGATCCATTAGGAGAGGTAATGTTTTAATTTTATAATCATAAACATTGACAAAAATTGCATTACAAATTTGTTCACACATCTAAAATATATTTCTCAAGGTTGGTTGGATGGTGGATCAATTAGTAGTTGTTCGTCCTAAACCTGAAAAACCCACACTTAATCTGGACACGGTTCTATTTGTGGACAGAGGACGCAGAGTACTAGGTCGAGTGTTTGACGTATTTGGTCAGGTAGCTGAGCCCCATTACTGTGTACGTTTCAACAGTTCTAAACATATTGAGGAGTGTGACATAAAAGTAGGCATGACTGTGTACTACTGTCCAAACACGCCATACACAACTGTAGTCTTTCTGCATGATCTGCTAAAGTGAGTTCTGTCGATACTCTTAACTATAAGTAATCTTGAAACTTGATTGTTCATTAAGTACTACAATGAAAAAAGAGTCACTTACGATTTTGTTTGCAGGATGAAAGGGACCGATGTTGGCGGGGATGATGAACCTCCAGAGTTTTCAGATGACGAAGAAGAACGAGCTTATTACGAAAAGTTGAAAAAACAGAAAAATGAAAAGACTAACAAGCAAACATCGGATATTCCATCAAAACGAAAACGTAAAATAGACGATTCATTTGTAATAAATAATAATATAATTATTCTTCATATAAATTAATCTTAATCTTCAGGTTCGAATGCAGGTTGGCAATCAGGTCATCCTTGGAGTAGCAACTGGAAATCTCAGAATAACGACCATGGAAATCAACCATATAATCACGGCATGAATGAATGGGGTCCAAAGCCTCAACAATCAAATGCACATTATGCCCAAAACTCGTGGCCTCGTCCACCATTTCAAAGAAATCCTTGGCCGCAACAACATGCTTTTCAAAAAAACACTTGGCCACATCCCACACCCATGCAGATGCACCCTATGCAAAGTGCTTATCCAGTACAGTGTAATGCAGAAACTTCTGCGAATACATCAAATTCAGCACACGGAAATCAACAGGGTCAATATGATGTTCAGTATTCCTTTAACCAACAGCAAAATCCTATGTACAAAAATGATGTTGTTTATGACCGGCCACCACAATTTGGATCTGGTTTTGAATACTATGCTTCAAGCAGTCCAAATACATTTTCATGCCCGCCAATGAGATTTCCTCGTATGCAGTGGAATTCACGACCAGCACTTCCTCCTGGACAACCAGGTATGCCATGGCTTCCACCACCACCACCACCACCTCCACCGTGTACATAATTTCTACTTAATCGCTCATTCCATTCAATCAGAACTGTCTCTCTAATTTCTATATCCTGCTCTTTTAAGGAGTCTTGATTTCTATTATTAGAAAAAAACAATCTAACAGTGGTGGATTATAAATTTAACTTCTCTGACATGACAGTGCATGTTGAGGCTCCGGTGCGATAATTCTGTTAAGAATTATAATACAAGCGCGTCATTTACTATAGATGATATTAATCAGAGTTGCGTAATATTGGATAAATAAAATAGATTAGAATTATATTTTGCAAAATTATTATTTTACATAAGAATCACAAGTATTGACAGGTATAGTCGATTTGCATACAAATTCAATACATATGTAAAATTATATTCTGAATATTGTTCGAATTATTATAAATGTTGAGGCTCTATTCCTTTAAGAAATACATTTCGCTTATAATCACCAAAATCAGGTTTTTCTAGTTCTTTATCAGCGACAGAAATATCGTTTCTTATTTCCCTTATCAGATCATCTTAAAGAGAGAAGATTTGTCTCGTTCGTTATTGTAATATAATAAATTTACAAGTTACTCACCAACACAGGAAAAATTCATCTCAGGTCTTATATAACCCAAAATAACAAGTCTGAGTTCTTGACCATAAAAATCATGGGGGAATTTATGAAGAATATGTACCTCCTAATTATTAAGAAGTTATCATTATAACATGTCAAAGTTTCTAGCCATTAGTAATAAAGATATATAATAATAAGATAAACTGCAATTCTCACACATTTAAATGATCCAATATCGATATTACCTACCAGAGATTTTTTTGTATTCTCATAAAATGGGTTCCATCCCACATTCAGAACCATTTTATAAATATCCTTTTTATTCAACGAAGCCCATCCAAAATAAACTCCTAATTCAAAATCAATAGGTAAGGCATCGATCACCTCTTCAGGTAAATTTGCTATAAAATGAAATATACTAATTGATAAATTCTATATAACACTCTAAATTATATTATAGTTAGGTACCTGTTGGAATTCCTAATTCTTTCGATCCTCTTTGAAAACCTTTGACGATAGTACCCACAACAAAATGAGGTGATGAAAGTTTATTATTACTCATTATTATATAGACCTATCTGCTTGGACTGATAACTTAGAAATGATTATAGATTATTGACAGTCGAGTTGAACGTACTGTGAAATTTAGATTAAATGTCTTAATAAACGCATCAAAAAGATAATGTATGATGTAATGCCACTGGATTTAGATACTGATAGACCAACCCATTTATTAATAAAAAACTTCATGTTCATATCAAACATTTCTATTTACTGTTTCTATATCTCTATTCCACATGTTACAGGTAATTCAAAAAAGTGCTATCTCAACGATAAGGACAATAATTGCAAATAAAATTCCAATTATGTAAAGAACAAATACTGGAAACATATGATCTATTTTTAATACAACCGGTGAATTATTGCTTCTTATATTTTTGAATTTGGAATCCCCATAAACATCACGTCTTATCTTTTCAGTAATACCGCATTCAAACAATTGTGACACGGCTAAATTTATATCGGAAAACCACGGTGATCCTTTTGGTAATTGATACTGAAAAGTATAATGTACTATTGGTTCTGGGATAATGTGAAGTTGTTTGGTATCCGGATTGTGTGTATTCATGTACTCGGTTGAGTCTCTGCTTTTAGTAACAGCGAATTCTTCTCCGTTCAATATACTTCTAATCTTTTCCATGGTCTCATTATGACTCACTACCGTAAAACGATTCAACAATTGTCTGGATATCGTTGAATTATCCATTTGAAAGAACCAACAAGTAAACTTATCACCGCCAAATGGTATTCCGGATTCCAAGAGTTCTTCTAGACTGTATATTAAATTGTACTTTCTTGGCGTTGTTAGAAATCCAACCAAAATTCCTTGATAGGCATTGGTAATAATTAGTGAGTAGACTAACCAAATTGATACTTGTAACTTCAACGAATTGTTATTCATTTTTATGGATGAGATGCCAAGAAACATGGACCATAGATTCAGCAGGCTATAAGTAGATCTAGGCACAGGCGTGACTCTCTTGTATATCGTAACCATAAAACCAGTTAATATCCAAGATAAAATAATAGAGAACCATATGATGGTTGAAAATGGATATATAAAATTCTTCCAGTTAAAAGATGCTACAAAATTGTTCATGACAAAATTGTAATCTCCCGTGAAGTAAAGTGATGTTCGTTCCAGAACGCTAGTTTCGTATATACTATATCTCGACTGCACATCAGAAATGTCGACACTTCTGTTTATCAATAGTGCCATCATTAGTGTAGCTGTGCCATTTTTTAATATCGATCCAACTTTTGAATATTCAGTCATTACCCAATCAATACGAAAATTGAGCGCGTCGCTCAACAAACGTAACACAGTTGCCATATACTGTGATATCATAGTTTCACTTATTTCCTCAATGGTTCCATATAATTGCATAGGAAACGTTTTATTCATGTGAAGAACACGTATTGGACATTGCTGAAAATTTTTATATTTATCCGGAAAACACATTTCTTCATTCGTCCAGTCTCTCAGTTCGTATATTTCTACGGATTTGCATACTCTCGGTGTGAACGGTGCGTAACTGTAGAGAACCACTTCGCTGTTTGAATTGCAGCATATGAAAACTACGACACTCGTTATCCATTCGGTCCAAAAATAATTTAAAGTTTCATTCGCCACTTTGAAAATGTCCGTTGGATGATAGCGACGTGTTTGGATGGAAAAAAATTTGTCACGTTTATTTCCAGCGTAGTGCGATACGTCGTCAGAGAAATTGGAAGTGTCCATGAAAACGAAATTATACTCTCCCGCACGTAAAAAATTGTCTCTTACCAATATCGGATACATGAAAGCCGCATTGATATTCATGTGGACCAATTTGTCTCTTTGAAAATGTAGCAAACATTTCTTTATTTCTTTACGAAGATTAACTTTCTCTAAAATATCTGTAGACTCATTTAAACATAGTTTTTGTCTTGCTAAACCATGAAAATCATTCTGAACACTCTGGGATACGTTCAATAATCTAATAAACGCACTCACTATGACAGAAGCTGGATACATTTTAAAGTTCTGAATCGACTGTGATACTGTAAAGTGACATGGAAATTCGACGTGATTTCTATTTATGACGAATCGGCTTGATTTTATGTCTTTGAGATATAGGCATCGTAATACAAATATAATGATGGGATTAAGATCATATCGTGATTTAATCCGATAAGGTTTGAAAATGTGATGACACCTGATGTATTTTTAATCGTAAAATAATGCCAGTACTACTTTACATTATTGTATATGTATAAGTCAATACAACTTGAAATCATTAAACGATAATACTCGCATAAAATAAATAATTGATTAAAGAAAGGAAGATTGGCAATATTCCTAATGTAGGCTTACTGTATTTGTTTATACTTCTAAGGAATAAAAAGATTAACTCTTCTTATTTATTACGAAGGAGAAACAGAAAAAAAAGCTTCTGTCATAACATACTGTATCATTAGATCTTTTAGTCTTTATTCGGCTAATCTTGGAGAGCCTCCATGACTGAAGCTCCCACCACGCAATCATGCCACGCTTTGGTCAACTGCCAATTTCGTGAATTTCGTTTTTTCATTTCAAGGTTTAAAACTTGTACTCTTTTCAACTGCCGACTGCGGGAAGCATTCGAGAGTGCCTACAGGCAGACGTAGAAGGGAAGTTATGTTTGTTCCTGTTAACTAATTATACATTAGATTCGGATATGATTTTTCAGCCATCCTAGAACTTGCAGATGTTTCGTGCAAAATTATGTAGAGAAGATTTACTCCACCTAAAAAAAATCATCGTTACGGAAGATACTCTGAAATGAGTATTATTTTTATATCAGTATACAATCATCTTCAAGTACAGCAATATATGAACATGGACAGTATTTGATCATTTTAGCTAAAGTGTGCCAGGGCAATTAGAATGCGCAACTGGAAGCGGCACAGGAAATACCATAAACTCATTATCAAGCAGCTCAGAGTGAAGCTGGATAACGCAGGTCGCTCTGTCAAACATGAAGTCAACCAATGAATTCTGATTGATTTTAATTTAATGGGAATATGAAGTGTCCAAGGTAACGAAATGCCTAAGAAACAATCAAATTATAGGCGCCTTGCGCATATTTAAGAATATGGCTTCGAAATGGCTGCGCAATGACTAGAGACTGAATACCAGGTACGGTTCGATCTCCATCGAGTGGCGGCGCCACAGCGCAAACAACCTGTCGAAGCGAAAAACGGCATATTTATGATGTGATTTCGGGAGTAAATTCGATGAATTTTCGTCGATATTGTGCACAGCATTCGTTCCTGATCCTGTCGTGGTACGAAAGAATACATACTGTTTAATCAGCGTTTCATATATTAACCAACGTCTCTCTTGAATATTCATAGCCGTAGCATAGCTGTGGTAACTAGGCGTTGCTGTCACTTGGCTTCCTTTGGCCCATTTCGTTTTTCCCAAATTTCCAACGCTTCTTTGACCACGATGATGTTGACCTCGTGGCCGTATCCGAGAACCGGATCTATTATGTGGATGCTGGGCATATGACGATCCGTTTATACTGTGGAAAAGTGTGTTGCTTGTACCAGTAAGGATTCTTGCTAAGGATATTTTATAGCCCTGCAGATCTTACTGTGGTATAGATTGTAAGACTGCTGAAGTCTGAAGTCGAAGCTGTTTTTCTTAGGCAACTGTTGAGATTGTAAGTATCAAAGATTTTGGAGGAGGTAACGTCATCTCTATGAACTCTGTCTCTGTTTCAGGAGTTGCACAGTGTCTATGAAAATATTTTAAAGTGAAAATGTTTGCCAAGAAGAAGAAGAAGCCACAGATTTCTACTCCTACCAATTTTGAGCATAGAGTACATACAGGGTTTGATAAGCGCGAGGGGAAGTTTGTGGGACTTCCTTTACAATGGGCATCTATCGTTGGGAATAATCAAATTCTCAAGTCCAGTAATCGGCCATTGCCTCTGGTAGATCCCAGTGAAATAACACCTACAGACATTCTTGATTTGAAGACTATTGTGAGAGGTCATAATGATTCAAAAATTGCAAGATTGGGAGAGAAAACTGCTGAAAATAAACTTCCCAAGACTAGCACAGTTGCCAGATCGAATTCGCTGCGATCATCAAGCCCACCAAGACTTAGAAGGGACTACAGGTAATAGAACTATTAAGAATATTACAAATAGTTTATTATACAATGTTTTATAATTTTTAGAACTAATTCAAACCTTCCGCCATCTGTGCCGGAAGGCCAAGAGATGTCCTCCAGTCCAGGCCAGATGCAGGCATATCCCACATTTGGAAAACCACATGGCTATCCTGATAGCCTAAGACAGAATTCACCAAATATGGCTCCTGGCTTAAATCCTAATCTCCAAAACCTGATTCCTAACTTGCAGAATCTCAATCCTAACATGCAGTCTTCGCCAAATTTGACTCACCTAGGTTCGACTACACAAAACATGTCTCTTAATTTCCAAAACTTAAGCCCCATTCTCAACCTACAGGGCCCCACATCAAATCCAAATACCCCACAGATATCAGAGCACGATTTCCAAAGGATGAATCCACCACCAGTCATATCGTCAGGTCAATTCAATGGGAATATACCAGTGAGTAACAGTATCTTCAAGAATATAGCTGATCTAATCTATCGTATATAGCACTCACAGCTGTTATCTGATACTTGTTAAAGCATAACTTAGATATCCAATCAACGACATTTTGCGTAACGAAAAAAAGACGTGTATCTCTCTAATATTCCAGGTACCTAACATCGACTCCTCTTCACGAGATCATCAAATGGCACAAAATGTGCTGCTACATAAACTGCAGCCCAAAGTTTCACCAGTTGGTTCAATAGCCTCTCAACGTCCATTGAGTCAACTGAGCTCACACAACGTGAACAAACATTCTCAAAACTATGGGATTAGCGAAAACCCACCGAATTTACATGCTCATTTCCAAAAACCAATAGAAAGCTCGCAATCTATGCATAATCTCTCGAAGTCAGCTGTCACCTCAACAGTTCCTGGTGTCAGTTCAACTCCGGATCAAAACCAAAACATGAAAGCCGCAGTATCTTCAGGAAACTTGGCCGCTGCTTCTGGAACAAACAATGCTAACAAACAAAGTGCTGAACAGAGACTGACACATGAGCAATTTAGAGCAGCCCTTCAGATGGTTGTGAGTATTTAATTATTTTCATTAAATAATTAACATTTTACTTATATTACGTACTATACCCATGATACAATTTTTAGGTAAGTCGTGGTGATCCAAGAGAAAATCTTGAAAATTTCCTAAAGATCGGTGAAGGTAGTACAGGGACAGTTTGCATAGCTACGGATAAGAGTACGAATCGTCAGGTAGCCGTGAAGAAGATGGACTTGAGAAAACAACAGCGACGAGAACTACTTTTCAACGAGGTTGTCATAATGAGGGATTATCATCATCCTAACATAGTAGAGATGTATGATAGTTTCTTAGTAGATGATGAACTTTGGGTCGTCATGGAGTATTTGGAAGGCGGAGCCCTGACAGATATTGTAACACATTCACGCATGGATGAGAGTCAGATTGCTACAGTCTGCTCACAGTGCCTTAAGCCATTGGCGTACTTACACTCTCAGGGTGTTATCCACAGAGATATAAAATCGGATTCAATTCTGCTGACAGCCGACGGTCGTGTTAAGCTGTCTGACTTTGGTTTTTGTGCTCAAGTCTCTCAAGAACTACCAAAACGTAAATCTCTTGTAGGTACACCATATTGGATGAGCCCAGAAGTGATTTCCAGGTATGGTATATTAAAATTATTCACTGACATCGTTCCATTCAGAATAAAAATTATTTATTGCTACACTTGTTATAGGTTACCCTATGGACCTGAGGTTGATATCTGGTCGCTGGGTATAATGATCATAGAAATGGTAGACGGTGAGCCTCCTTTCTTTAATGAACCTCCTCTTCAAGCCATGAGACGTATCAGAGACATGCCACCTCCAAAGTTGAAAAATTCTCACAAGGTAGATCCTCTTGTCACTTTCAATAAATAATGCATTTCACAGATTTTTCAAGATTTCATTAATATACTATATCGTTACAGGTTAGTCCACGACTTCAGGGCTTCCTGGAGAGAATGCTGGTTCGGGACCCGGCCCAAAGAGCCACAGCAGCAGAATTGTTACAGCATCCGTTCCTGAGACAAGCTCAGAGTCCCAGCATCTTGATACCGCTAATGAGAGGAGCAAGGCATACCAATTGCTGACGAGATCTTATCAAGAAGTCACAGTTTTCATGGAAAAAGTATCATCGTTAGTATATGATATCTATATTGAGGTTACGTTTATTTATAAAGAAGAAGAAACATTATGCCACGTGAAAAGCCTCGAGAACTCGAGGCATGTACTTTATCCGTTCACTATGACTTAACATTCCAATTGTGACACAAAGACATTAACCTATACATTAAATTTGAACGTTTGCACCGAGTGTGATTAGAAGCCAGCAGGTGTGTAGACGATAGTGCACTGCATTAAAATATTAACTAAGGAATTCGTACCCAAGTGCCTTGAGATTAAGAATTTTGTTCTTAAACATAAAGGGTGTATATATTGAAATTTAATCCGTTACTAATCGATTTTCGATTTTACGAGGAATTCGGAAAGTGACTTAAATGAAATAATAATTTTATCACTCAGAATCGAATATCGTATCTGTATCTAGCTTGTTAAAAAAATGATATCAATTTGAGATTCTACTACAGAGTCAGTATCAATGTTTACTTCAATTGGAGTTCTCTATGATTCATTTATCATTAGATAGAATACGAAACACGTTATTGTTTAATTATCCACCAAAGGCAGTTCACTTTGTAGACATGTCGCTCGGTACTTTATACGAATATTATTTAATAGTATTATAATAACAGGCAGTTCAAATTGACTTGACCAGATTAACTGGTGACAATTAACACATGCCGGGACTGATAAATAATGAATTGATAAGTCGGAAAGACTGATCGAATTCTTTTCTGTGTTTCTCCTGGTCCTTTTTAATATCCAGCTGTGAAAGTATCAAGGCAGCTCAATTATAAAATGATTAGTATTAAATGACTATCTTATATTAAGTGATACCCTAATTTAACCACGAGTAAACTTTTATTGAAGGGTCATCTTTACAAGGGTCTCAATACAAGAGAGTCCCCTAGATCCTTTCTTTTACTCGTGAATCGATTATGTTAATGATGATTCCAATATAAATTTTACTCACGAATATAATAACATTGAAAAAAGATATAAGAATGATAATCATGCGAAAAAGCCCATATGCTTTTCAATGGGTATGTTAATACGTGTACAGGATCTTATCAAGTTTCATGATAACGAATTTGTACTCAGATTTTAAAGCGTTCGGATAGCACTAGTTTGTGTGCAGCTTGAGAAAAACTATCAAAGATCTTAGCATATAATCCTACCAAACAGAAGACAAGAAAAGAAAACGATATGACATAATCCTGCCAACGTTTATTCCATTTTGATATAAGATATCGTGATGAAAATGTAATAGAAAAATTTAACATAGTCTTGCCACGTAACGACTGTACCGACTGGCTGTTAAAAAAAACAGACAAAACATTCGTCACCTTTCTCAAATGCATTTTTTAAACGTCGAATTAAGACCTTTGACTTATTGGACACTTAAGGCGGTTCGATGATGACAACCATAATGGATTCACAGATTAAAAAGTCTCTAAAAAAGATTCAAGATTTTAAGTTCAAAGATTAATCAATGAAAGCTTTAATTGGAAATTTATCGTTAAAAAGAGAAAAATATCGAATTTTCAAGTTCCCATTTATGTATCCAGTATATCTGTATAATGTAAATGAACACTGCGTTTTTGTATATCAAGAACTGTACGCTAAATCTCATTCAATTTGTGCATAGTTCGAAATGAAACTTTTAACTAACATATACCAACATAAAATTTGATTTTCTCTTGAAATGTCTCTAATCATCGAACCATCTTAAGGCATAAAGCAAGCATGTAATTCCCGTACTATTGCATCTACCCACGGAGTACAATGATATAACACCATGTAAATAAGTATAAAGTTAATTAATAATAAATATATATCGAAAAGTTCGACGCCAATTGTACTAGTTGAAATAATTTATCCCAATCTTGAATTTCATATATCCCCAAAGAATATCAAATGGTTTTGTACGGTTAAAAAAATCCATATCTCTTATCACTGATTATGTAAACATGACCAAAATTTTACCGACATGTCGTGACTGGTACTTTCAGACAAACAATAGTCATCGTCAGAACTGGCAAACAATGAAGCATCCGTAAAACAATCGTGCTGAGAATTATGTCAAAGTAAGAAAAGTAAAATATAATACAGTAACATCTCTATGACGTTTATTCGTCTCTTTAAACAAAGCATGCTGTACATACAATATCTCCATACTATTCGTAGTCGATCTGTTTGAAAACTTGTTGCTGAAAGAAATTTTTCTCTTTTCTCCTCAAGCGTAAAAGAATGAAAAGCGTCATTACAGTTCCTCATTGACAACAGACAGAGAGTCAAGGTTTTCCGCAACTGGCTGTATAATATTTATAATCCCAGTTATATTTGTTCAAGAATCAACAGCTTGCCTACGATTGTTTGACAATAAGATATTTACAATCTCACCAAAATAATTAACGAGTATACTTTCTTTTTCCGATACTACTCTGTTTTCGAGATTCCGTTAATAATATTCGTGAAGAGTCGCGCAATAACCGTAACTTTTTAAAAAATGCAATGAAACAAACAGCACGTTTTTTTTCTCTCACTTTTTAACAATAAAAAATCACATGCCCTTATCAAAGATCAAAAGTTTATCGAGCAAGCATTCTTTTAAATTCTTGACAAGAGAGGCTATCGTGGCAGCACTACGTAGACGGATATTAATATATCTTAATCTATTGTTACTAACGTTGACTTCGTATTGCGCAAATTATCCTGATAACCTTATTACTCTTTTTTTAATCCTGACAATAGCAGCAGCGTTCTTTGTCACACGTAGCATTTGAATATAAGTACGATGATCATGGTCCTCATGGTCGTGTGCAGTTTGAGGATATCGAACGATATCGATATATATCGAAAAATCTGATCTACCTGCAGCATATTTCATTTCACTCCTGGCGAAACGTGAAATACATCAACAGATGATACTGGATCAACAAGTTCCGCATTGTCATCATTTAGTTTTTATCACCTACTAGTTTTTTATCGACTATCCTAATGGCTGATGTAAGTCCAACATCAGAAAGCGTTTACAACTTTTTAAATACTGATATTGACTGTTATCATTTTAACAATTGTGATAATGTCGCTTATGGTCGTCAAATTGTCAAAACAAACGTGTATACATATATATTTGCCTCATAATGTCAAAGAATTTTGCGAAGATCTATAATTATATTTTAAAAATAAAAAAGAATATTAAATAACAAGGCTGTTACTCCCTGATCATAATTTTCATAACTCTCGAGCTTATCACCGTGTTATTTTGTATAGCCAAATCAAGAAGTAATTTCATTGATATTTTATTTAATAAGATTTATCTGTTTGTCATCTAGAAAAACGCATCGTTTTCGAATCCAAGATCTTCTCGGTGTGCACGGCTTTACTGTTTTATAATCTACAAATTTGAGCTAAGTCAGACAACACAGAAGAATGTTTCATCATGTTTTGAATGATTGGATCATGTCCGGCAGCAAGGGTAGCGCTGACACCGATGATTGGGAGGATTTGCGGGGACAATGATGATGTAATTCAACATGGTATAAGTAACAGAGATTGCTGGGGTATCAAGTCAGTTTTCATCGAGCTCCCGAGATTTTTGAGCATCTTCATTATTCCTCAAGATAAGCAGCAGTCAAGTACAAGGGTATACATAATCTGTACTGTTAAATTAAATATTTATAATTTAAAGATCTTGCCAGTCCGACGACAATATATCAATAGCAGTATTGCCAATCGTCAAAAAAAATCAGTATAAATTTTGATCAAGAAGCTTATTCTTTTGATTATATGATTCTTAACCGTTTGAGTCTCAGAGGCCATCGAAAAAATATTATCGAAAAATGTCGAACAGCGCAATATTGCTTTCTTAAGCCATAGCATTCAAATGTACTGAGATTTTCCGACATAAAATCTAAACAGCGCTCTCGCGCTGCTTGGGACTCAAACGATTAAAGATCCATTTAGATACTGTATTATATAATATAACATAGGCCAAAGTGCAGGTCAGAGATTACAAGAAGAAACTAATTAGCATACCTTTGTTACATGGACTTTATAATTGTCAGGTAACAACATGATGGACTCCGTGTTCCGTACTCGGTCCCTGGGAACAGCAGCGGAAGGTGTTCGCGATCAGTACGCAGATGGTAAAGCAGCCAAGATATGGGAAGTCTTCATCGGAGACAAGAAGCAACGTACACAAAACTACAAGGACTTCCTAGTGGGTCTTCTACGGGAGAGAGGATGCCACAGAATACTTGATGTAGCTTGCGGTACCGGTATAGATTCCGTGATGCTCCTGGAGGAGGGTTTTGAGGTCGTCAGTGTTGATGCTTCTGACAAAATGCTAAAGTACGCTTTGAAATCAAGATGGGAACGTAGAAAGGAACCTGCTTATGACAATTGGAGTATGTAAACCTGATGAAAATTTTTTTAACTGCATGCGACAGTGATATTGGAAACTTTTAAATTGATAAGGCACAATACTCTGATAAGCTCCAGTACACGCAAGGACTAAGAGGGAAAAAAAAGTTTTAGAAGGTTATCCGTGCTATCATGGAAGGTCAGTTGCTCTGCTATATGCTGACGATTTTATCATAGCCAAACAGTTTGATCGAGTTATCATAATTTTCTCTTGATTTATTAAAACCGTTAAACAATTCCTGGACACGCGAACGACTCTAGTTATTTTTTTTGTTATATCGAGTTTCCGATAACCTGGGACGAAAATTCTTGAGGCGCCGATGAAGCGAAAAGAAGAAGGAAAGGAACAAGATGGAAAACGTTAAACAGAATTGATCCGTGACTCAGACGTGATTGCAGAAATGCTATGAACCAAATAATAGTGGTTGAATAACTGGCTTGCAATATCTGTCTAGTCTATTCTTGGTCGGTTAATCAATTTACAAAATAGCCAACCGAAGAATAATAATTTGCAGTACTGGACGGGTTTCTGGAACAGATCTGTGATTCTTGCTGCAAATAGTTTAGCATAAATACGACTGAGTTTCTAATCTATTTTCAGTTATCGAGGAAGCAAACTGGCTGACTTTACCGAGCGACATTAGCCACTTGATTGGGGATGGTTTTGATGCAGTTATATGCCTTGGCAACAGTTTTGCTCACATGCCAGACTCGTTTGGCGATCAAAGAGAACAAAGGTAAATATACATAAATTATTTTTTAATAAAATATAATTAAAAAGACGAAGAACCAGATGCTGAGTACGTTTTTGATTTCAGACAAGCACTTTCGAATTTTGAACGTTGCGTGAAACCCGGTGGTCTTTTACTGATTGATCACAGAAATTATGATTATATGATTGAAACTGGACAAACGCCTTCTAAATGCATATATTACAACGTAAGTAATCAATATTAGTCAGTAATAAATTATTAAATAAACCAATTGATTAGAAAAGTTTGTCAACTTGCTGTAAATTATATTTTCAGAGTAATCATATGACCGATATCAAGACCTCTGTGTTATATGTATCTGGCAAGCCTGCCATAGTTACCCTGGATTACCTGATAAATCTGGACCCATCTGATCCCGAAAATGTTAACGAGTTCAGATTATCTTATTATCCCCATAGATTCGAAGTGTTTCGTGGAATGTTGGAAGAGGCCTTCCATTACAGAGCCAAGCACACCATCTATGGTGATTTCAAATCTCTGGACAAGGTCAAATGTCCAGCCTTTTACATCCACGTCCTGGAGAAAAAGCCGGATAAGCAAGACTAAAAAGAAGAGAAATCAAGAATGAATCTTTATGTAAAACAAAAATCACAGGACAGCCTGTACCAGACTCTGCGTCCGGTGTTATGCGCAGACTCTATGCGCTATTCTCACTCCCCTAGAAGTCTTTCGAAGACGTGAACGAAGACAAGACGTTCAGGATTAAAATGAATAACATACTTATACGCAATGCACTTATTCTAACGTTAATACACTGTAAATAGGATTTTTTTTATATTAAAAGAATAAATACACAATCTTCGCATTGTCGAGCGAAAATCAATCAAGTTTCAGACGTTTTTATTATAAGTTTTGAAAGCAGTTTTTCATTTTGAGTATTCTAGCCAGGCTTCGTTCGATGCTATAATTTGATCTTTCAAGGGTTTTGTCGAACGATCCTCGCTGGCAAACAACCAGTCGTTATATCGACATTGTCGCAGCGCACTTCACGTTGTTTCGATATATTATCGCGCACAGCCTTTTTTCGGGTACGTGTGCACATCTTTATCAATGTACCATGCATATGTACGATTAAAATAATAATAACGTACATATATGTATACACGAGTGAACGAGCAAAAAGATAACCGTTTTCTGCCATCGACGACCGTATCGTGTTATTCCATTCTAGCGTTACTGATTTCACTCTCTATTCTTTCTCCATCATTTTGTTTACAACCTCCTCGCAATTCGCCCTCACGATTTTGATCAAACCCTTGAATAATGGCCACGTCGCAAGAAAACTTATTTGGAAAAAATCTGATAGCGACAATTTTTCAATGATTTACTACGAAGAGCCCGAAAGTGCTCCGCCTTGTATTCTCCTGAAATTTCTTGTTGCTGCTCTAAAGCCATTCGCCTTTCCCGCAACGTCCAGGTAAGGCAAAGTAATTATCCTCTCATACCTGTGTCTATGACTATTCCAGTAACAAATCCTGCAGGAGAACTCTCGGGCGATGACAGGGACGAGATTACAAGGTCGAGGATTCTTGATAGCGCAACGAACTGCCCATATAGAAAAATGGACGAAGTATTAGTTATAGCAAAAATTCCCCCCTCCCTCCTCCCCCATTTTCACCGCCTAATAATTTATGTATATATGTACATATATATCATATGCACACATATATATATGTGTATATATATACTTTTTTCCGCATCATCCCTCAATATAACAACTAATTATGCACTCGTCAAAACCTTCCACGAAGATCTACGGTCACGTCAGTTTCTAAAATTTGTTCTCAACCGGAAACGTCGACATTTAACGTTCTCATCGTCAAGGGTCGTCATTCGAATTTAATTCGATCGAATAATCCGGGCAGCACACGTACTTTTATTAATCATCCTTGTAACTCGGATTTTAACCTAACCTAAACTTTTGATAGAACTTTCACGAGCATGAAATTTTCATGAACATGCACGTTCATTAATAATTTCCAAATGGTCGAATATCATTGAATAACGTAACAGAACTCTAGCTATATCTACCGATGCAAACTTGAATTATTAAAAGTAAGAGGATTCAAAAGCAGCGGTAATTTGCGTACGCGTGCATCTCTGGACGCGGACAATAATAAAAATCGATTCTCGCTACCCAGGTGCGAGCCTCTCTCGTTCGTTCGGCACTATAACCTAAAATGGCGCCATAATTCGAAACGATCTTAATAATTTGTTTTCATTTAAGTACACTTTTGTTAAATGACGCACAGAGATATTACGGTTCGCGTGTAACAAGAGAATTTCGCAATGGCCAACTAGTCGTTTAATTGAATTTTGTTCTTTTACTATTTATCCTGCTTTTCTCTTTTCTTTTTATTATTCTCCAAGTCGACCGGAATTTTCGAAATTGCCAATGACGAACTTTTTAAAGATGACACTCTTTCGTATCTCATTCTTCTTGTTCCCATTTCGTGCTTTTTTCTTTATATTTTTCGTTTCTCATTCGCTCTCTGTGTCTCTCAACCACATGCTCTCACTCTCTCTCTCATTGTCTTTCATTCTCAACTATTTTCTTCTACTTTTTCCTACGTGCACACCGCATGGGCACTTCTTCCTATGTACAATTGCAATTACTCGCTCCTGGCAAGGCGCAATTAAAACGATTGCAATACCCGTGGAATAATCGTGAACCGCTCGTCGTGCGAAAACTTGACGTATATCATAGCCAATAATAAAGTAAAAAGCACCGCAGCCAATCCCATGAGTGAGTAACAGTTTTTTTCTATAATTAATAAATTACAAACTATATCAATTGTTTCTCAAACTTTTCACCTTCCATTCAGAAAATCTCGATGACTCATAACCTCGTTAGGCCACGTCAATGGCTGACGTAGGAAATTAATAACACGATCAAAGAAACAGAGAATATGAAAATAACAAACTGCCAATCAAATCTTTGATATACATATAAACCCTCACGTGATTGGCTGACGGTCCTTCACCGTTGGCGGTTACGGCCAATAACGAGAGATATGCGCAAACGTTAAATCTTTCGTAAAAGTTTGAACAGCAACAGTGGAATTTTGCGATTTCTTTTTATGCAATGCATAACGCGTCAACGGCACGAGATATATGTAAGTGGCAGGACTCGGATTTCGAGGCGACATGTTTTCTTTATCCTTTACCTGTCATTCGACCTGACCACGTGATTCCCCGTTGCACCGTATCTTTCGATGACGTCACTCGAAAAATCGAGACCTCGCAAATGGCGACCGCGACCGCAAGCACGAGCGGATTTATCAGGCTGCTAAAATCGTTCAACGGCATTTCAAAGTTTCGCAATTAGTATATAAACTACGATAGAGCCAGCTATATCGTCTCTGTATCCTAAAACCTAATTAACAAATTTGTTACTTGTTTTTTTCTTCATTTTTTTCCTTCACTCTCTCTCCATCGTTCAACCCCCTTCGCCTATCACTTCCTCCTTCTCGTCATCACCACCTCCCCCAACCCCCTCCCTTCAAAATCATTTTCGACACCTCATATATTAAGTTTTTCATTAACCATCCTCTTATCAATTTTTTGTTTGTTATTATACAATCTTTATCGCCACTCTCTGTAACCTGGATAATTCCACTTTATACGATAAAAAGTAATAACTTTCTCTTATCCATCTTTTATCTGTACAATATTTATATGCATAGATATATATATACACCCAGTGACTGAGTGTATATTTATTCATATGCATTTAAAGATTCTCTCATTATATCTCTTTGTGTATACCCATTGCACAGTACGAGCTATGACTTTCGTTTTATCGTCTATTAACACCCGTGAACCGTCATGATCGATTGAACTGATCGATTACTCATACGATATATATAGATATTTTTTTTTAATATATCGATTCTTTCACTTACTCAGATATCGAAAACTTACCGGAAGCGATATCAGCGACGAATCGAAATTACGGCGATCCTGCGCACTTTATATCCGTTTCTCTTATTATATTCATTTTTATTCATATATATATCCATATTTTTTGCTGGGAGATACTTTGGGGATGATTCCACTTACGAAATCGCTATTTTGAGGACAAGTGGCTGTTTTGGGTACCGTATACAAAGATTTTCCAGCGTACTGACTGTTTTGAGGACCATAAAGCGGACTGTCTCACCAAATTTGTTTATATTTTTTTAATATTAGACATGCAATATTTGGGATGGGCTTAGAAATGTTTCGTTAGGCTTGATTAGGTCAGCACTCCAATGCTGTGATGTCCCAAGAGAGTAGTTTAAAAAAAAAACATTAGCTTGCTATTGTGAACGCCCCTTGATTTGTCTGTCCCCAAAGTATCTCTTTGGCAAACATTGATTTTGTCTTTTTTCTTTCCTTTTCCGTTCTCCAAAAAAGATACTCACAACCGAATCTCGAACGACCCAGCACCGTTAATCGTGAACTGAATAATCCTTCGGAATAATTTTGTTCTATCGTATATAATTATATTATATATGTATGTATATATGTATATATATCTAATATTGCTATGTTTGGCTCCCGTATGTGCCTGTATGAGTACGCGGGCTTAGGTCCTTTTCTTGCGTGACGAATCAAACCGCGCCTCGGAAAGTCACCGACTTCCGGCTCGGGCAGAATCGCGAAAAGCGTCCCCTGAGAATTTCAAGCGAAGAAAGAGGGAGATACGAGTAGAAGAAGAAGAAGAAAACAGTAATAAATAGAACAAAAGCAATCGCAAGGACATTGGAGTAAAATAATTAATGGGATAAAAATAGAAAAAAGGACACGTGACGAGACGCGGTTTTTTTTCGCGCTTATTAATATTTATATGCGATCCAGCCGGGAACGCTATTATCCTGACAAGAATATTCGGACCAATCAAATCGCTCTCTCTCTCTCTCTCTCTCTCTTGCACGCATTCACTCACTCGCACTCTCTCACACTCTCAGCCCATCCCCGGAATAGCGAACACAGCCAGAGTAACAATTCATTACCAAAAGTCTCCTAACTAGCCTATCCATAATTAATTATAGACATACAGATCCACGAGGAAATCCGTTTTGCTCCGAAGATAAGAATCCTTCCCTCTCTTTCTCTCATTAGCTCACGTTCAATTTCGTATCTCGTTCGCTCGAGACATCCAATAGAAAAGACTTTTAAAAAGCACTCACACGTACGAGCGAACGTCAGCCCACTGCTCAGTACCACCTTACTCGTCGCCATTGTTAATTTCCATAAAATTTATCTCCTCGCGTCTATCGTTCTCTTCGTATGAACCTTGACGTTTCACCTTCGTCAGTTAGATCAACCTTTAAAAAGCGCGAGCGACGTCCGCTCGAACGTATACAACAAGCCTACTGCTCATTAATATATTAATTAAATTTTATTCCTCCTATTGCGTGTATTTATCTATTGATAAACGTAATATCGTATTATTTTTGGAATACTTCGATGTTTCGAAAAAGAAGCCGTCGCAAGCGATAAACGTGAATTTTAATCGTTTTTCTCTGCGGCCATGCAAAAAATGTGTTTCGTAGTTACGTACTGCGTGTTTACCCTACCCCGTCGTCGTCCCCCCTCCCTCCCACCCCCAAATGTTCTCACGTATCCCTATCAAAATCGTTCACCTCTATATATTATCTTTATAGCGTTTCATTAATTTTTTTTGTTTGTTTTTACTTATAGATACGAGATCTCGCGCGAAGCCTATAGCGAAAATGCGACCGCGAACGTTAACGTTACTGCGAGTGCCTAAGGTTTCTTGCCTCAGGTTAAATCTTGATATAAAGTATCATTAGAAATTCGCGTTAAGCGAATTCCTCTATATGCTTACGTTTATCGCGCACAAGGTATTTTCCTTTGATGCCAGAGAAGGCGTTATTAAGAATTTTAACACGGTTACCGATCGTCGTAGATCACATGGTTCTACATCACCTGGCGCACACGGCTTGGATAACATTGTCCCTAATAGGCACGCCGAAGACAAGCAAAAAATTGTTATCACTCTGTCCAATCCGCCGAGGTGTCTTCAACGTGTAAGAGACCCCCCTCGATCCTGATAGTAGCATGTCTAGGCTCTGATGATAGAATCTGGAGTCGCAGACGATGGATGATATTCGGACGGTCACAATCAATATGTACACACCCGGGTAAATTGAACCAGGAACCCGAGTGATCAAACCGCGATGATGATTGGCGAATGAGATGATATCGCTTGAGCGAATTTTCATAAATACTCCCGTGGCCGAGGTGGAGGTCTCTTGCGTTCCAGCCTCTCGGCTCTCTCGGTCCTCTCGGTCCTCTCGCTTCTGTCTCCGGCTAGATCACGGTCCTCGGTGCACTCGAGCATTTGGGTCGTCTCCGTCGGCTCGGATGGACTGACCGGTTGGGTGACGAGAGGCGCTAGAGGCGCGGCACCCTTGTTGCGAGATTTACTTCTACGCTTTCGCAGAATGAGTGGTCCCAGGGCGTTACTTTCCTCCCTGGAGGTCGAGGCCTGAGTGAGCCTCTCCAGGAGTTCCTTGCTGACCTCCCGGGTGGGCTTGAAGTCGATGGAGCTACTGCTTAGACGGTCCGGGTCCTTCGTTCTCTCGGGATGATGATGATGTTGCTCTTGGCTCTTGCTGAGACGCTCCGGTACCGTGGTGGATGTTTGCTCTCTGCTGGGGTCCGCAGACGAGGACGTGGTCGCAACGGGTGTCGTCGAGCACGTGCTAACTGGAGTCTTTTGATCTGCGCCACTTTTCTCCACTGTTTGCTGTTGCTGCGAAGACGTCGACACTGCTGCCGAGGCTGCTGGGATCCTTTGGGAAGCCTGCGACGGTTGCTGCTGGGTTGGCGTCCCTGCCGTAGCCGGTGGACTAGCTGCCGGTAACCGACCAATGAGATTCTGCAGCATGTCTTCGATCTTGGCTAAACGATGATTCACGCGCTGCACCTCGAGCTTCAGGTCGACCTTAACCTCGAGGACCGCCGCGAGAATCTCCCGGTCGTGGCTGGGTTGAGAGATCAAACCACCGTCGTAGCTCTCTAACCGTCTCAAGGACAGCTGCTTGGAATCTACACCCAGACTTGCTGGTTGCGTCGGATGAGGATCTTTGAGATGATCGGCGTCACTGACTTCCTCTATAGTGCCGCCCAGTTTACCCAGCTTAGGGAAGACCTTGTTGGTTCCCGCGCTCGAAGTCGGTCTCGAGTCCCGGGCGCTCAGGGATCTCTTGAAGGTGTCAGTTCCGGTTCCGGTATCGCTACCAGAATCCAAACTGGAACTTCCTGAAAATTGTAAATAGCAGCCTTTAATAAAATCTCTATAATCTCCTACTGATAACCTAAAAAAACTCATCGACACCCTGAATCCTCTAGAAGTATCGAGACAATCAAAATGGCCGACATCGGACAGCAAAACCACAAGAGTACCCATTGGAAATGAAACAGATAAACCGCAAGACCAGGATAATCAAAAAGTTCCCAACACTAGGCACAGGGACCAAAATGTCCTGCAGCACAGTGAAATCTCGACTATAACGGATGTGAAACGGGCTAACCTCACCTAATTGTTTCTAGAGTACCGTCACTGTATAATTCCGCTTGAACAAAGCCACAACGTCGACCTGTACCACGTACACAAGGCATCACTGTACCAGAAACCAAGAGCAGTTACAGCTAATATTCTTGCTAGCTGATTATACCAGGATAACTCACCCAGAAGACGTCCCCATTTACTAGGCCGTGCCCGACCTGTACTGTTTTCATCGGCCGACGAGAGTTTCCTGGAGTGCGAGGACTCGGCATCCTTACCATCCTTCCCGTCGCCTTTCTCGACATCAGCAGCGTGCCGCTCCCGTCGAAATCTGTATCGCGAAAACGCAAAAAAAGAAAGCAGAAAAAGAGCCATTTAACGGACGTCGTATAATAAAACGAGTGACTCGAGCGCTTGACATACCGGGAAACCGATAATATATATATATAATATATATATTTAGGCGGTAGGTCAATTAGAATAATAATAATAATAATAATAACATCAACAATAATAATAATATAACGATAAAGTCATATATGCTTCGTGGATCTTTCGATAACCTCGAAATAGATTTTTTTTCTCTTACGTATCGTTACAAAAATTCTCTACGAAAAGGCTATAGGGTACAGCTCCAGCGGTGTTCACGAGCAACCTACGAGGTGTGCCTACGGGACTAAAATATTTTTGTGATAAGACGGTAATGGCGATTGTCATACGGGAAGTCATGAGCGATAGCGAGCGAAGTGTTGGAGAATAGGAAAAAAGTAAAATTTCTAAAATATATTACAGATTTGTTTGTTAATCGTTTCCATGGTCGTTTTAAATTTCCCGCCATTGCGGGGAATCACCCTTCGCGCTAACAACCGGAGCAGCCTATTCCGATCGTTCGCTATCGCTGAAACATAATGGTAATACAATAATAGCACCACGCTTGGAAACTACCAGGGACATCGATCCTTTACGGAGTAACGCGATGCAGTTCCAGGTACTCGTGGATAGTTTAACCAGTTTCCAACTGAATCGTACTGTTCGATCTGCAAGTAATGGAATGAGACGTTATAGCTGCTGCACGTAAGCCGTACGAGAATCCGAATTTAAATTAGTACCTCGATCGAGAATTGAAGTTATCGTAAATTTCATATATATAAGCGTCAATGAAGAAAAATAAGTACACAAAAGAGACAAGCTAACGATAATTTCCCAACGTGCCGCCATTAGTGTAATTGATATATAAAAAATTTGATTGTAGGTGACAGAGAGAAATTTGAATCCTAGAGTGTGTCCGTTACATGCATACCGCGTTGCGTATAAAATTCAAAAAAGAATCGAGCCTGACAGCCCGTCTAATGGAACGAAGGAAATGATAATATAAGATCGTAATCGAACATCAGTCAACTGTCAATACGAATTCGATAGCACGAGACAGTCGATCACGATTCATATATAACATATGGATGTACCTGGATACGGAATTGGGTATGGAATTATTATTATGGATTTGAGTAAAAAAAACCGTAATGTATAGACGATCCTGGCACTTTGTATACTAGTATAATATTATAAAAGAAATAAAAATATGCACATAACCCTCTAAAGGCGTATATCTTACAGCACTCTAGCATTCGTAAAATTGCGGTGATCGTTAAAATGGCAAGTATATAGGTATAGTATATTATAGACGCAATATGATACAGGCCGCCATTCGGATTCGAGCCAGGGTCCCTGAATGGCCAATTAATTAACCGAATTAACGGAGGAATATAAGGATCCTCGAAAGGAGGTAATAAGTTGGAGCTTGAAATACTCGTAAGAGGGTCGCAGGCTTATCGGGGTCCTGGCGTCGTTCCGAGAGGCTTCGAGTAGCGTCGTAGGTGAGAGAGAAGCATCGACTCGAGCCGTATTTTCATACGAGATGCGTATGCGGTGTATATAATAATGTACGAAGGAAAAACGTAATGCGGTAAACACGAATGATATCACATAAGAGTTTTTATAATAATAGCAATATGTGGTATTTATATATCGGGTGGTTACGGAGTAACATGAGCAAGAATAGGGATACGAATATGTTGGGTGTTCATATATGGAAGACGTTATATGCGCATATAATAGTATGTGTGATTTATATACGTATATGAGTATTTTATATATATAGTATGATATATATTTATATATGTATAAGAGTATCAATATATATATGTAGTACGTAGCAGAGATGGTAAAGAAATTAAAGGGAGAGAAATAAATACGTAAGAAATGAAATTGCCTAAAACTTGGCCAGGGCGGCAGGACGTTCACGGTGAGCTCCTCGTCGGAATCCTGTGTCTGCCGACTAGTCAGGGCTCTCGTCACGTGCGTCTGGGGTTCCCCGTCGGTCTTGAACCTTTTCGGACACAGCCAGCCAAGCAACGATCAACAGTCACATCAAGAAATTTCCTCACCATTTTAGCAGTACGTGCGCGTTACGTGTCCAAAGACATATTAGGTGGGTCAAAGTGGGATAGAGATAGGTAATGTGTCCAGCATGGAGATGATAAGAGGAAGAGAGAGAGAGGATATTGAGAGAGAAATAGTGGAGAGACAGTAGAGGGTAGGAAATTAATATTGAAAGGGTCGAGGATAGAAATCTGGAAAATGATTAGGGATTAGAAATCTTGTCTGATCTCGTAACGTGTAAAATGACGCACGAGAGAGATTGGACAAGATGGAGGTCGACGAAGAGATATAAACAGGAGCAAGAATCAAACCGATTGAATTTCGTTTAGGTAGAGCCTGTGTAAAACAGAGCACTGGGGCAAGTGAATGAAGAAGGATTCATTCCCCTTTTTTATCTTGGTCCGTTTCTTAGCTCCTGGTCCCGGTAAACGGGACGATTAATTGAGATAATAAGATAAAGCCCAGAGATCCTTTCCGTTCACGGGACCGACGCGGAATTGGCCCTACCTCGAGAAGATCTTCCGCACGAGATGATCCTGCGTCTGATCCAGCTGCGGCTCGTTTTTCCTTCTCTCAGCCAATTCCTTCTCGCGTCGGACATCCGCCACCTTCCGGAAGATCAACTGAAAGACAAACGGACCATCTCTGTAGGCCTTGGCTTATATTAATGGAGCAAGACGCGAGTCGCTCTCTCTGGAATTATTTACTTTAACGATCTCGGTCTTCTATAGCGAATCAAGGCTAGATAACTTTTCGATTTACTGCCTGGTACAATGGGTAATATCTTTGATGTAAACGGACAACGGCGCACAGCACGGTTTATTATTAGGCGTTATAATGGTGGTAACACTGGATGCTGCAGATATACAGATCTTAAGTTAGACCACGAAACCTCATCAGTTTCGCATTCTGGAAAATTACTCGACAAGACAATTTTCCCTTATTTAATAGTCCCATTATAACCTTAGTCCATAAAGCTCACGCTAAAAACCCCAACCTCTCGTGTACCCTCATCTGAACTTTAATGTCTTTGTTCAGCATGAACCGAGTGATCTCTCAAATGATCTTCCAGTGAAATGCTCTCTGATGGAATATCCAGCTGCCGACCATTTCCTTACACGATGTTCCTCGTTATGATGACTATCGTTTCACCAGTTAAGATATTTCAAGATAGCATGAATACTTTCATCTATAACACATGTCACTGTATTATATTCTCCTGGGAGCATCACGGAGCATCACTCGTTCTCTGTTTTTATTCTTTAGTGAACAATAGTCATGAGGTACCACTCTATACGTATATAATGTCTTTCGACAACGCATCATGGTAAGTAGATTCAGGTGTACGTATGTACATACATACATAACTTCGTACTAGCCTCGATCATGGCCATATTTCTTTCCCTGTAGATAATCTCTTATGTTGTAATAATTTGATATTATAAAACATAATGGAAGCATCTCTAACAGGCGCACAGATATGAAACGGAGCTCTGCCTATGTTAAGTGGGAGATTTTGCGCAGCCAAGCATGCGCCCGGATAGTAGTCGATACAGGAACTGTGTAGACAGTAGTATCGTTCTTATAACCTCAAAATACATACATATTTTATTTATCGTGACGGACTGCATACGGCCCCGAACCAGAATCGGGCGCGCAGTATTCTATTAGAGCCGAGATGAGTTACGTGATTCGTAAATATTAGTACTTTAAATGTTTAGTGTACGAATTTTTTTCAAAGCTCGCCGAGGTTTCGCGCGAGGCCGTGAACAAGTATATGGATAGCAGCTCGACGATCTGCGTGTATTTCTCAACTAAAGGTCTGTCAGGATAACTTAACGAAAGTTTTTACTTCGCGTAGCCTCACATGATTCTGGACCGTTTCTATATTGGTTACCAGTTGGTTCTCAGACGTTACCGAGAGAGATTCTTACCGGATATCCTGAACCGTCTATGACGGGAATTTGGTTATTGGTCGAGTTTTAAATATTCGCGTGTGCCATTTAAATTTCTGTAAAATTTAATTTACTGTTTTTCCTCTTTTGAGGAGGAAATTATACAGTGAGTCCTTCGGTTTTAATATGATATTTGAGTTTTGTAACGTTTCTTTTTAGTGGAATAATTATGCTTGTGTGAATTGTATAGTGTTTTGTTATCACTTTCAGTTGCTTAACTAATCATTAACTAGGCCTGGATAGGGATGTTGATAAGAGATATTATCTTTCCACTCAACAATTGAGTTTTAGACTTAATATATTTTCCGAGTAATCTATGTCAGTGAAAGTTATAAGAGCTACCAGAATAGGAGCTTTTAGGGAATTCAATGGTGTGTATTAATTGTTGTGCTTTTTCAATTTTCAGATGGGTCATGTTTCCAGCAGGTCTGCTTCCTCGGCGAATATTTTGTCTGCCGAAGAGCTGACATTGGTTGAGAATCTTTTCAAATCCATGTCACGCAGTTCTGGGTCAATAAAACGTGAGGATATATTCAAACACTGGTCTACGCATCTGGATGATGTGCTTCTGCAATTTGTTGTACGATTTCTCTGCCATGAACCCGGAAAGAAAGTTTCTGCTATAAACGGGGAGAACTTTGGACGTCTGTATGTATTTGCTGTTCGTGGCAGTCCTGAAGAAAGGACCAACTTGGTATTCGATGGCTTCTCTGAGGCGGAACAGAAATTTGAAATGCCTACTGCCACGTTCCTTCAGTATATTCAAGCTACAATTAATTCATATTTGAGACTGCAAAAGAACTATGGAAATGCACACTACCTCTCATGGAGCAGCATTGGCTGCACCGTCAATACCAGAAGGATAGGAATGTGGTCTCGGTACCTTTGTGAAGATATCATAAAATATGGGGATGTATTGACTGTTGACCAAATTGAAAATTGGTTCGTGCAAGCAGCAACTTTCAAAAAGATTCAGTCACATACCTTCCAGTGCCTATTCCTGGCCTCTCAGAAGAAAGGAGACAAGAACATAGGAGCAAAAATGAATGAATTGAATCTACTACCAATCTGTTATGGACTCGAGAACATACCACACTTCCCAAGCATCTTGGGTCTTGGTGACGTTCTGTTTCTAAATCTAAATCTGCCTCACGACCTTCGCAATGAGTGGAGATTCCTATTTTCGAGCCAAGTACACGGAGAGTCATTTTCCACAATGCTAGGAAGAATCTCGATGCAAGGATCTACTATCATTATACTTCAAGATACAGATGACCATGTATTTGGTGGATTTGCTTCAGACAGTTGGATGCTTGGTCCAAACTTTATTGGAAATCAATCCTGCTTCCTATTCAAGTTGGAGCCAAACATCCTAATTTTCCCATCAACTGGTTACAACAATCACTATCAATACCTAAATCTTCATCAGCAAACTATGCCAAATGGACTACTAATGGGAGGTCAGCTGAACTATCCTGGGCTTTGGTTGGACTGTGAATATGGTACAGGAAAATCCAGTGTATCCTGCACATCTTTTCAAGGCTACGTGCAACTCAGTGGGAAGGAAAATTTTACATTAAAACATTGTGAAGTATGGGGCGTCGGACCTCTTCCAGAACCTGAAGAGGACGTCAGGGAATCAAAATCTATCCTGGACCAAGATCCTGCATCTAAAGTCATGCTGGAGCTTGCAGGTCGTAAAATGCATAGTGAAGGTTTACGAGAAAGAAAAGATTAATTATAAATTGTTCTCAGTCTTCTATATCGTAAATCTATATCTATTTACCTACGATTCACCGAACATAGAAATTTTTTCGATGAATCAAGTAGGAATGTTATTCGAACTTTTATCAAATCAATCGAAGAAATTACTATCAAAATACTACTATCATATATTTCATTCGAACTTGACTGTTATTAATAAGATGTGTTAATTGAATCTTCATATCGAAAAAAAAAAGAAAGAAAACGAAATATCTCGTTCGAATTTCCTAAACAGCGAATACTACTTTGATAATTAATTGAGGTCGTTTGCAATAACCAGTCTAAACGAATTATACAGATAGATCTTAACGTTATGTATCTAGACAATTTCTATTGGCAGCTAAGTTATTTAATTCTATAATCCTTCGTAAGAAGTTACCGATAACTCGGTATACAAATAACGGCCTGACATGTTAATCGAGACTTATCCCCTGTTGTGAATTTATTATAAAGAAACTTTATCCGTCTATATTGAGAATCATGTATATTTTGTCAATTTCACCATTGCCAGTTATTGTTTACAACGCAGTCGGCTAATGGACGTATCCGCCTGTAAAGCAGGTGGTCATAGTGCCTGGTATTTCTAATTTTATAAATCTTTCCAAAAGCAACAATCTGCCTTTTGGAGAGGATAAATAATCGTTTTCCTAACCGTTAGTATAAAATGACGTGAAGGACGTATCCTAATTATACAGCCTATCTTTTCCTATCCTCCCTTGCAGAGGACTGTACAGCCGCTACACTACAAATTATAATAAGTAACATAACCTCGCTATCAGTTATTTAAAGAATTTTTAAGACAGAAGAATGTATAAACGACGAAACGTTAAAGTATCTTTGAACTGTACCAAAGTTAATCATATGGTTGTTAGAAGTACCGCAAGTCAAATAAATATTTCATGAATAATATTGATGCCAGAAATTATTCTTCCGTCCTTAACAGAATCAAGCTATGAATAACGTATGTCAAAATAGATATCAACGGACTCACCCGATGACGCAGATTGTATGTAAGAACGAGGTTCCTGGCGAACGAGTTCGCGAAGGCCTGATAGAAGTCCAAAACTTCCAGAAGACGATCGCGCTTGATAGTATGAAGATCGCAGTAGGTGAGAGCCCTGACGTTGGCAGCACTCTGTCCAATGGCAGAATCCTTCCAGAAGCTGTCCCCAAAGACGTCACCCTTACCGAGAATCGCGACGACCTCATCATCCTGAATAACTTCCAAACTTCCAGTGACGATGAAGCAGAGCGAGTCGATAGACTCTCCTGTGTGATAAAGCAGATCCCCAGGTGCACTGTGGGACATGGTGAAATGCATAGCTAATGCACGTAAGCAACCGTCGGAAGCTAGTCTGTAACGATACAAAAATCATATATAGAGTCAAAGGTCATAGATATATGTAAGTGTCTAATCCCAGCAGTATTTGACGCAGGTTCTCAAGGATATCATACCTAAAGGCAGGATGTTCATTGAAGACCTTGCGATTCAGATGCACACAAATGTCAGCTTTCATATCCTTGGGACAGTAATTGAGGACTTTGTCGGTATCAAGACCCTTTGTCATGGCCCACGTGCTCACTACATAGTCCATGACACGTTCGCTCAAGGCCTTTGGAACTTCGTGAAGCTTCATGAACTCTCGTACGTTATTTAGCATGTCGTGATACTTGGCCGTAGCGGATGTCATTTGTTGGATGATGGTTGTGACATGGCCAAAAATGGTTGCATAAAGTAGCGCTGACATAAAGAAAAGAGTAACGCGTTAAGTACACGAAGAAACATTGAGTAAAATGAAATGCTTTTAAACCGTACGAAGACATTCGTTTACCAGCAATGATCATCATGCAGATTGTGAAGATTTTCTCGTTATCCGTTTCAGCGGCAACGTTACCAAAACCCACGGAGGTCATACAGGTCATCGTGAAGTAAAGGGCAGTGACGTACATAGTGCGGCGAGATGGACCAGCTACCAATTCTGGGGCTGTACTAGCATTGGTCCACAAATAGCTGTACGGTGATTGAGTAACGTTCGCTAGTTTCCACAGCCAGGAATATTGAACCCCATTGTCGGCGTCAGACCTTCCTATGGAATACCTTAAACGAGGAACAGTCGGCCACGGGTTACGGTTGTTGATCCTTATCCGTGATTCGAGGGATCGGTATAGGATCGATATTATTGACATAATTAATTTTCAATAAATCGAACGCTACCATTCATGACTAACAACACCGGCAGTCGATTAGAATCTAATATGTTTCTGTAGTGTAAGTGTAAAGCAGAAGAAAGAGCCAATGTTCACCAAAGAAATGTTCAAGTGTATATACAATATATATATAATTCAATGAAACTGACTGTGACGGAGGTAAATCATTGGCGCAGCCCTCTTTATACATATGTTACCTGAAATACGTGTACGCAGGGTGAAATCACCTTAATGTGACGTACCAAATACAGGCCAGCCAATGGGCGACAAGCATGTAGAAGCAGAGCAGAAGAATCAGCATGGCAGCGCCATACTCGAGATACCGATCCAATTTTCGAACGACTCTCCCAAGTCTGAGGAGTCTGACAACCTTCAGCGCGGAGAACAAGCTACCAATGCCATCCTCGTCGTGATCAAACGCATTGAAGACATCGTAAGGTAGGCAGCTCAGAAGATCGATAATAAACCAGGACTTGAGGTAATTCATTCTGATAACCTAAAAAAAAGCTCTTTTAGTTCTCTTGCAAACATTATACCAAAGTACATAACCTGAAATGAATGAATAAAGATTGGTAACTGAAAAAAAAGAATTATATTTTCTACCTTAGGATCGGACACCACCTCACCGCCGGCACCGACAAAAGTCGTATGAAAATTGAGTACGATGTCAATAAAGAAAATGACATCGACTATGCTGTCAACCACCAACAGCGAAACGTCCTCGCTAGTCTTATTCTTAAAGGCGACGTTATACGGTACCATGATGGCCGTGTAGAACGTTAGACACAATATAATCCAATCCCAGATGGCCTTGAAGGCGCAATAATGCAGAAGAATATGAGGCGGCGTCTTTGGGGCCTCTTGTCTATATTGTGGCATTACATCTCCACTGAGTGACATCATCTGATCAAAAGAAATTCGTATAATAGTCATATCGTTATCGATACGATGTTACCGGTAAGATCCCATTTGAAAATGGCGCCACTCACGTGCGCCAGATGCGACTGTTTCGCAGTGGTAGGCAACGCGGAATCCTTCAGCGCCGGCAAGTGGGAACTGAATTGCGATACCAGCACGGATCTCGATCTCGTTACGGATCGGGCGAGTTTCGCGAATTTTGATAACCCACCCTTGCTGTCGTCCGCCTCTATTGGCTGCTTCAAGGCCGTGATATCCCGGAAGGTTAACAGGAACAGGACCACCAGATCCCGTTCGTTCTTTATCGGTGCTATCTGTAGCAGCAGCCATAGCGGTGTCTCTACGGATACCAATTGAGATGAGGGAACGATGTCAGTTTAAAAAAAAAATCAAATGATAATTAGATATCGTAGAGTCGTCGTGCGATAAAGTTAAACATTCGTCAAAGGCATTAAGATACATATATATAAATATAGGAGTACATTTTGCTGAATACCGGAGATTTGACAGCTGTCATTGCGATATATTTTTAAAACTTTTACATTTTTGCGACTTATACCAATACGATAAATAAAAATATTCATTAAGCCAAATTCGACGATTTTGAGCGACCTGTATATCTGTCCTTGTTTTACACGCACGAACGCGCATAAGGCCGTCTCTCTCGCACTCACGGAAAGTATCGAAAATTTAAAAAATTCCAAGGTTCTTCCTCATCGAGTCGACGACATTGACAACCTGTCAACGGTCACTCGAAAGACTTCGACAACTGTCGCTCTTCGACTAGCATTAAATTTTTGTTCACCAAGAGAAATCCGTGACAGTTGTCAAATCCAATTAGCATCTCCGAATGAAATAGTCCTATATTCATATTAATATGTACAAGGTTCATCCAAATCTTGAATATGTTACACCGTACGAGGGCTCCATATCTCTCAGCAGGAAGATCTTCCCGAATAGCATCCTCCCACTTCTGGGAATATTGATATTACGATAAACGTATGCACACTGTATAAAATAATGCTACGCACGAGCAAAACTAATAACGAGTATCGTGAACTATAAAAGCTGTACGTAGATTGACATCGGCGCAATGGATATCACGATAACGGCTTCGTGCACGAGTCATCGATAATACCTGTAATTTATATATGCATATATATTACTCTTTAACATTGGTAAACAGTGCCTCGAATCCAGAGCGCCGACTCTCTCTCCTTATTATAAGGAAGCATGCGTGTGCGCTAACAAACGTAAGGATTGTGAAACACAAAGAGAACCATAGATCGATGGTTTTCATGTCACGTAAAAGGTGACACGAGAGAGAGAGAGAGAGACAGAGATAGAGATAGGCAGACAGATAGAAAGAGAAAGATCCGAGCTACCTCCATTCTCATATACGTATGCATACGTAGATAATATTTACATATATTAAGAAAATTCTAGATATATGGATAAGCCTAGTTCTAATTCAATATAAGGACAGGAACGAGTCTTTCACGTTACAGGACATATTTACAAGGATTTTTCTTTCATTTCTTACTTCGTTATCTAATCGAGCTACGACCCTTCGCAAGTTACCCGTATCATAAAAAAAAAGAGGTCCAAAAAAATTCTTTAGTACCAAAATTTCTCCTGGCAGCTCCAATGCATATGCTTACCTACGCTATGTCATAATGTATATACGTACAGGCATGTACGGTACGTGAAGTCTATTCAGCAACGTTTAAAAATGTTGATAACATTTTCCATTTTTTTTGTTGGCTACTTCTGTCTCCAGCTAACCAGAACACCTCTAGCTTCGCTTAATTGAACAACCGTGTAAACCTGAGGGGAGGTTATGTTCATACGTGTATACGGGAGAACATCGAATGGATATTGTTGGCACGTGTGGACGGAAAGGGAGTAGTAGTTTCGGGTACCGCGAGAGCGATAAGAGAGGGTGCGAGGTTGCCGGGGGGGGGGGGGGAGGAAGGAGTGATAGAGGGTGCGGAGGTCGGAAAACAAGGAATATGCAAAAGTCAAAAGTGCACGAGGATGATGACGATACTAATGGGGAAAAGGGGGTAAAAAAAAGACCTGTACCAAAGTTTCTGTGCGATAGCCAATTTAACGGTTTAATCAATTTTTTTTAATTTCACGGAATTAAAATTTTTCTCTTCTCTTTAACCAATTTACCCAAAACGTCGCTATCGATGGAAATTGTTCATGCGTGACCTCTGGTTATCACTGGGGAGCTGTAAAGGGGGCTAGAGGGTAGGGGCCTAACGTGGCATTAGGGAATCGTGTTAACTTTATGTTTTGTTGATATAGTACATTGCATTGTTCTTTAATCTCGTTGCTCGTGTATATCAGTATCATAAGTGTCTGTTTACGTAGGAGAGAGATGCGAGCGAGGTGTGTGACTTACAGGCTTTTTGCGAGTGCTCTTTTGAGAAGTGCTAGACATACCTCGTGGGGTACCTTTAAACAGAAGGACCTCCATTATTTAATTTCAGGTACGTGAGTCAAGAAAGATTTTTGGGGAGGAACGAAGAAAAAAAAAGTGAAAAAAAAATGTAATAAGACATGGGGACATCGTGGGGCGGTAAGAGAAAAATATATTTTGTAAATAAATAACGATCGACGAAGAAAAATAATTCGCGGTGGCATATAACTCGTTTCTACGTTGGTACGTGATAATTTTTCTCTCTCAAAAAAGAAAAAAATTTCCGATTCCTCTCTGCCTACGAATGCTGTAAATTCGTATTTCGAAATTCTTTTCGTACTCTCTATCCCTTTTTTTTATTATCGCACCCGTGACGTGTGCGACAAGTTCGATATGATTTTTCGTCGTTATCTCGGCCGATGAATCGAGTTTTAATGTCCTGATGCGAATGAATAATGACGTTAAAAGATAGGAGAGTCAAAATCAGACTCGTATACGAGTGCATCTGTATGATTTGAGATAAAGCCGATGGCAGCGATTGATTTCGTTTTTGATATTCAATTTTTTTGTAATATACGCATATTCATGGATACTCGTTTCCGTGAGACCACGAACGTGCGTGATGCTCACACAAAATAACCTCTTTTCATGCATACGTAACGAAAATAATAAACAGATCAAGTACCCCGGTCAGCTGGGTATTTCGTGAAATTAGCGATCATTCCTCACTGTCAATTTAATACGAGAAAAGACAATATACTCAGTGTCGTATAACTGAGCACACGTGAAATATGATCGCCTGACACGTCAACGAGAAACCGTAACGATAACACTTGAAAACTTTTCGCTTAACGAAAACTTACTGTTCTTCTTGTAGAGGAGGATCTCAAATTGATCGTGGATCTGACCCTCGAGACATTCCTCGATCCTAGATATCGTCTCCTTGTCGGTCAGTTCGCCGTACATGAATCCGCAGCGACATGACTTCTGCATCACCTGAGTGAAGCAGACGACAGAACGGAATGACTACTCGAACGAATCGATTATTGTCACTTTCGATACTCGACTTTAATCTCGAAAGTGTAAGAGGCTATCGCATAACTTAGATAAAATTCGAATTTTCATGCTTGCAAACGCTGCTTGTTAAATATGTCAACAATAAATCTATCTGCCCATAGGAAATCTCGTTAGCCGTTATAGCGCGACCTGTGAACTGAGCTTAAAGCCCGTATACAATTCTCGACATACTTTTTCCTTCTGTTTCTCGCCACTGTGTGCGCGCCAATACGTCACGATTTAACATTTCAGGATATCTACGTACACCCATACACATGTATACATATATACAACGTACCTCGGCCCGATTGTAGCCGGAAATCTTGCAGAAGCTCTCGTTGCAGTAGACAATGGGAAAGTCGACGATTTGCGCGTTGGCCAGCAGGAAACTGCTGTCGGCTGCAAGGAAAGAAGAAAGGTATGAGAGACAAAGACAAAGAGTGAGTACAATAAATAAGAGATACCGAAACCAGGAGAAAGGTCGATCGAAGAAATTCTTTTTTTAAAGCCTTCGAGAATAACCAAGAGAAAAATGCAAGACACGAGCAGTCGCCATTGATTTAATTTCATACTATATATATACACGGACACGTTGAACCTACTTGCCAGGCAACACCAGTCGAAATTTCATTCCCTAGTCAAATTCGTGACTCGGTCACGAACGGTAAAGAGTGACTGGATGAGAAAAAAGAGAAAAAAAAATGTAATGAGAATAGAAGTAAACGCAAAAGCTATATACATATATACGTATAAAATCGTATGGAGTATTATCAAGGAGCGATCTTCCCGTGCAATTTGGTAGCTTCATAAAAGTCCAAGTACTTCGGCATGGTTACCGCAAAACTTGTCGGCCATTGTGGCACGGCTGAACACAGCCTCGCGAACCTACAAACTTCACGAACTCATTTCAAGGGACAAGGGTAATCAGAGTTTCGAGGTAAAAGCGCACGGTACGCGGAACCGAAGCGTAGCCACTCGAGGAAGTAAATAGCTGAGAAAGAAAAAGCCAGATGGCGTCGTTCGCTCTGTTATGCCAATGAATTTCCATAGGGGGTTCCGGTACCCCGTTAAAACTGGACACAACGAAGCCTTTGGTGTTCGGATGTCCTTTCAACGGGACGAGCGTTACTGCATTCATCACCTACAGTACTAGGTAAGGTATATAAATGTATGTATATTGTTTAATGTATACCGTATATACAAAATACTGCATAGTTAAGGCCTGTTGTAACAAGGAGGTACTTTTGATCGAGTATCCACTCAAAAGCTCTCTACTTGTTGAACGCCATCGAACGGCTGCCGTGGTTCGGAGTCTCGAACATTACGTGCATAGATATGTACAGTGGGATCAATGGCGCCGCAATAAGTTAAGGTGGTCCTTGCGCCGTTATATACGCGGTGTACACGAATACCAAATGTGTAAACAATGTCCAGATGCAGATTCAAGGGAGTGTAGATATAGATAGATATAGAGCAGGGCCACAGGCTGAAGATGTGTGCCAGCGCACACGTGAACGTGCGTGTATACCTATAGGTAAGTCCACGCGTACAGAAGACGGGAGGTTTTAATGGACTTTTCTACTTAGAGGCCAATAAAGTGCCACGAACCTCCAGAACATCTTTCCCCTTTCAAGTGAAAGCCTTAACCCTCCTTTCACTAGTAAGTAAAGGGTACTTACGAATAACTGAACTGCCTATATATGTGTGTATATATATAAAGAGAGAGAGAGAGAAATTTCTGGATAATGATTCATTAGGTAACACTTCCTGGACACGTAAGGACGCTGATTTATTGTGTCAGTTTGTGAGTAAAGGAGGTTAGGATTTTTAGGGACAGTCGGGTACGGGATAAGCCAGTGATTTTAGAGGTGACTTATTTAGGATTGTTCCTCGTTGATTTGGGGCTCGGTAGCAAAACGTAAAAAAATGCCTAAAGGTGGCAATAAGTGCGGGAAGACCTTTTTCAAAGGGTCGTAACGTGAACTTAGAACGAAGTCCCTGAATCGATCAGATCAAAGATCACTCAAGTGAGTTAGAACTTGCACACCACCGAGGTCTCGGTGTAGGTAGTTTAGGGTCAGAACTGATATGCGCTCTCGGTAAGTAAGGTCAGGCTACCCGGCTTTAGCTTAATCTTGATTCACACGCGAGAAACTTGCTAGTCGTGTTGGATCGCGAGCGACGGGTCAAGGTGCACCAGCCAGTAGTTACACGCACCCTACGCCAAGGAATATAGCCGGACCGTGAAATTCTGTGGTTTTAGGTTATATTTCCACGCGACTTGGAAACAACTTTCGATGTGATTACTCACTGGGAAACTTGACTGGAATGTCCCTGGACGTAAAAAAAGGTCGGTTTCGGGATGTATTTGAAAAATGTAAAAAAAACTCTTCAAAACTGTCTCGATCTTATTTGGAATTCTTGTACGAACTGCGAATAGAACGAAGAAGTTTTTTCGAGAAATTTCAAGCGGATATCTTGTTATTGGCGAAGAAATAGAAAAGAAGAACAGTCGTACGTTTCAGTCCGGTGTCAAAGGACACAGAGAAAGTATCAAGCTGGGCGACGCTGATGAAGGCAATGTAGTTGGGAATCGCGAGGAAGAAGGTAAAGGCAAGGGACAGGGGTACCTAACTCGAAAAACTTTGACACGCGAACTTTAAAGATTTTTTCTCGAAGGTTTCTGGATTTTATCTCGCTCGACACGCACCGTTCGCTGTGTCCCCACGGAAAAATCTTTTCTTATGTCATAAATACATGTTTCAGGTATAAAGCTGCTGATTAAGTTCGGCGTGCCTGAGCCGAACTCACCAAGTCATTCCTTGCATACGACCGTACAGTCGTACGTATATTAAATCCTTATGCCAAACCTTCGGGAAATTATTATAATGCTAATTTATCGCTAAAACGTGGATTGCGTGCCGGTTTTCTCTCGTGTAACGTGCGCCCGATTTACGAGGGCACCTTCCTTCTCTTCGACCCGGTGCAAAAGGTTCCAGTCGTGTTCGAGGCCATGTCGACGTTGATCGTTTGACTCGCGCCCGTCGGGCTTTCCTACTCGTGGAAAATAAAATCATCGATCGCAAACCTAGTAGAGTAGCGGACCCTCCGCTCGCCCCTTCTTTCTCCGCCCCTGAGCCGCAAATGGGAACAGCGACTTGGCGAGTAGGAATCGATGCCAATCGGACGCTTCACATTCGCCACTGCCGAACGGAATGCCATTTTAAGAAAAAGGTACTTTTTTTAGTGACGACTATAATTGCTAACGAAAATGCTGATGGGTATTGATCAATTTTAAAAAATTCTAATTATCCATATCGAATTTGAGCGTTCGGTACATCGTCTGTGAAACGCATGGAAGATGCGTCACCGGATCGCGTTTCCAGAATGGGATTGATATACGGATCAATAGTAGATGAAAGTTCGACACGTTGGTCAGCTTGGCCTTTAGGGAAATATATGTCAAGTTCGTATATGATTAACGTCAGTGCAAAAGTAGAAATCGATTGATCTTTGTCTGAGACATTGAGGACGTAGAAATGAAAAATAGGACGTGTTCATTTTTTTTTATTTCAAAAATGATACGGAGGGATGCTGCATGGCTACTCCATATACGTAAGGGATGATACTTCCATGTGAGACAGGTGATTGATCGATTGATGAAAATTGATAATGATCATTTTTGCGGTCGATTCATAATATTCGACTCCATTACAGACGCATTTTCATCCCTTGTCAAACAGGGTGTGGGTAATGAATTTGCTCGAAGTAAAATCTAAATTAACGATAAAAGCGCGACTCTTGGCGGGTTCTAAAAATAGTCCAGGCTATGGAAAGAAAGAGGTGAGGAGTAAAACGAAGTGGATGAAAGAGGGCAGGGGGGGAGGTAGTCGATGACGTCGCGATGCCGGTGCCGACGCCAGGCGGTTGCTGCTGGCTGAAGTTGGTTCTAGAGATGAAAGTGATGGTGGGAAGCACGTGAATAAGAGACGAGAAGTATGAAAATACCAGAAGGGAGTAGAGTCGGTTTGAAAAAGAGAGGTTAAACAAATTTTTCAGGGTTTGAGTAAAGTTTGCATTATAAAACGTACAACGTTCAGCCCCCATATAACACGAGGTTGACCCCCATGCTCCGTAGATTTGACCCAATGACCCAACGGACACGCCCGAATCATCGCGGAAACAGCCGACCGAGAGTACCCCTACGCTATCTCGCTCCGGTCTCAGCCAGACTCGAGTCTGATCGAAAATACAACCCCCTGATACTAGCCCTTCCTGCTAGCGAACCTAACCTCAAATCCTTGCAACCCTTTCGATGTGCTATAACCTATCGCTGTGCAAAGGGTTCGAAAATTCTTTACTCCTATAGTCGTGACCCACCTTCTGCTTTATCTTACCCGGAAACCACCCCTCAATTATGCTTATACCTTTTTCAAGGCTAACTACCCTATCTGGACGAAGATAAGGCGAATTCTCTTTAGAATTCATTTTAGATGCAACCAAGAGCTCAAGGTACTACAGTAAGGATATTTTATGATGTTCCGATTTGGGTAAAAATTCATCCCCTATAGGCAAAAGCTGCAAGCTCAGAGATTGTGCAGAGGTAATAGCTGTGACACTTTTTTTTTTCTTATCATTACCCTACGCTGCATGCAGAATAGGACGAATTGCTGATTGTACCGGTGAGAGGGTAAGTGGTGGTGAAATCGTGTTCGTGATCTCAAAAAAAGAAGACTGGAACAATGCACGGGTAACAAGCGTCGCGTGGCGTCGCGTCCCAAACTTCTTCGTGCTAGTTACGAAAGGCACTGAAATATTTCTAAGGCATCAATAATACCCAGACTGCGATTCCATGTGATATATATTTTTTCTTTTTCATGTTGAAGTCAAGGGTGCCAACCACTGAGGTATAAAACGAAAATCGGGAACGATCGTATAGAGGTGGTAGCGACCCCCGACGAGATAACGTTTCCTAGTAGGTCATAATTCTGGACTATCATAGCTTTTCTTTTTCTCCTGGTACCCTGAACGAGAGAGGCACTTTCTCGCTTGACACCAAATTCCCATTCTCTCCTTCTGTCTCTGACTTTTCTCTCTCTCTCGCTCTCCATGTTTTTTTTTCGTTCTCTCTCTCTCTCTCTCCCTCTTTACTCTACACAGTGTTGGCCGACTCATTTGTGCCATATGAGATATAGATATAGTGGCATCGTAAAAAAAATCCAGATATAGCTGACCTGGTCACTCCACTGATAAGAGCCCAAGACGCAATGTCTAAATCTTGTAGAAATTTTTTTACACGGTAAATCAGGCTTTCCAGGTTTTTAGGATCGATCCCAAAACATTTTACGCCGCCGTCGTTCGCCGCAGGATTTAACGCGGAATTCAAGTATCATTGAGATCAGAGACAATAAAGTGCAGCTTTATACTCATCCTAGGATGAAAGAACCAGAGATATCCCGAGGGAGCTTATATAGAGACATTTGGCTAAGGACGTGGTCAAGCGAGTTCATCTAGGGTATATCTAGGCATCCTTGAGTGACAAAGACATTTTCATATCTGAGTCCAAGTCTGGGTCAAGTTGGACGAACGATGGTGGTACATAAAAAAAATTTGTTAAAGGGTTAATGAGTAAACAAAAAATTGCTTGTTTCCGGTAAAGCAAGGCTTACTGGTTAACAATGCTAGGTTCTAATTTCTAGCCTGATTAGACGCCACACCGCCGTTGGCCTTCTTACCAGTAATATTAGATAGAACGTATTTCTAAGGGTTCTACTCACGTTGGCTACTGCTTCTGCGGATGATGTTCTCCAGGAACGTATTTTGAGGGGCTACTAGGCCCCTACGACCCCCTGGCATCCTTTCTCCGTTAAATCAGCGTCCTTGCTCGCTGCGGCTCAGGGCCTTTGCAAGCCAGAGGCGCGACTCTGATGATCATCAGTAAAATCGCGTCTCATGTCCAGTAGAAGTAAAATAAAAAAAAAATTATTTTTCAATCCACCCCTAACCACAGTGCACTCGGTATACGAATTTACAAACTCGTGACAATCTCATGCAGGCCACGCACTCTTTAAACACAGCATCCAAGGATCCCGAGGATTCTCCTCGTAGTCGTCAAGATCACCCAGTACCTTTTCACCCCAAACGAAAAGTCCTGGACCAAGATTTTCTTGGGGATCAATGAAAAAAAAATATTTTTCCCAGCGTCCCGACGCCAAGCAGACCTAATCCCGCTCGAAATTCATAAAATGATCCATGAGAAACAGAGCCGTCCTAGGAAATCACATAGAGTCTCTTGTATATTCGGTCTCTCTCTTCTTCTATCCTTGCTCGGTCCAGGATTCTGGTTCTTTTGAAAATTGTATAATAACCTTGACCTTTGACCTTCCGGCCCTCAGTATCGCTTCCTCTTCGGCACTAAACACAGGTACACATACACACTAAACACTTGCCCTCAGCAACACGGTGTTTCGTCACCTGAACGTTTTCCTTATGTGGATCATGATAAGATCGTTCATCGGCAAGTTCTCCGACAACGAGTATCCGGTCACTACCCGTCTGCCAGTTGTATACGGAAGGATCAGTCTCGCGTGGAGGCCGTCTACGATGACAAGGACGACGATGACGACGTCGAAAACGACGAGGAGGACGATCACTCCCTTTTTATGACGATCTTGAATTTCTTCCCTATGTACAACATCGCTGGTACCTGGTCCACGAAATCGGTATGTCCTTAGGGCCATCTGTCGATGGTGTCTACCCGCAGTCCTTCCACGAGGTCGCGATTTCTTGACGATGTGCTCCTCTCCTCGCTGTTCTTCTCCACATCCTCGGCGTCCTCCTCCTCTGTACAGGTACCCAACATAGCTCAAGATCAGACTCCAATTTCACATCTTATTATCACTTCAAGAAGTTCCTTCCGCTTCTGCTCGACTTCCGGACCGTCGTCCGTTACAGTTGATTACGAATTTCTTAATTTCCAATCCCAACCTTGTATATCCTGATCGATGATACTCCTTACCTGTGAATGAAATTCATTATCAGAGACTACTTGGCTATGCTTATAAATATTTCACAGCTATTATGAACAGGTCAAAGAGCCTCTTTAATTATAAGGAGGAGGGTTTGAGTCTGAACTTATAAATGGATGAGATTTAATGTTATTTTTATACTAAAAGGTCACTTGGTCTGATGAAGTCTTTTATCATTATTAACCCAGTGTTTTATAGGTATACGAAGTGACAGGTAAAAAGTACACCATAGAAACAAGCATCCTAGACCCCAATTGTTGATTGTCATTCTCACTAGTCACAGTGGCCCGACTCGACGGTCTTATGGACAGCAACAAAAGGATGAACTGGAACAAAGCCACAGTTTTGATTGTTACGAAACTCCTGGAAGAAGTAAAACTCGGGTAGGTATACAAGCCGCGAAACTGCAGAATCAGCCAGTCGAACTCGAAACCTATGAACCTCTGACCTGTACGTGTTTGGATGTAGCGACCATCGATATTTTTTTCCATACCCGACCGCTACACTGGAGTACAATATTAATCCACCCCACAATGTAGATAGGATGAACGGATGACGTTGTAAAAGGACACTTGGGACCCAGCCTAAAAAAACTGATCTGACGTCTTCTTTCTTGCAGCTTATACAGGAGTAGACGCTTTCACTGGGATCTTAGGGATATAGGACTTAATCGAAGGCAATTCGAGGGAGCACGTCAAACGTTAAATGATGAACGTGAAAGAAATAACCTGGCAGCCTGTTGCGAGGGTTCAGTCATTTCAAAAGAAACCCTCAAGTCGATGAGAAAGAGGCTACTTCGTATAAGGTGGGTCAAATCGTCTATTTCACCTTGACTGATCTAGGATGTACACCGACGTGTGGATGACGTCGCCTGTTACAAAATATCAAACCCTTCCACTTCCTTAGTGCTATTTGAGGATCGTGATACCTTGGAGATGAGATAACGACCTACTGCCGGTGATAAGAGACCAGAAAAGGAACCCCAAGACAGGAACAAGGTTGCTAATCACGAAGTGGAAGTTGGCTGACGTCGAGGAAGGGCAAAGTCCCCGGAAAGAGGTTACCCCGTTTCCTGGCTGGTGTCACGCCCTGGTCTTAACGACACTTCACTACGTAGAGACCCGTTTGCTTTTACCAGGGTGGGGTTTTTGGCACGCTACTTCACTTCTGACAGCTTCTCTATTTTTTATTTATCATTTTTTTTTCCTTTCTCTCTGTTCTCCTTCTCTAATCGATCCTCCACAGCTCGCACTGATTGACATCTACGAGAGCAATGTTATCGTTTACGTATTGCAGTATATATCCTGTGCACACGTATGAATATATCACTCACGCACTTTTTACTTCACTGGAAAATATTTAATGTATTATGAAAATTCCAGGCTACTCGCGAAGACCAGTCTCATCCCGAGTACCCTGGGACACATTTCCTGGTGCGCGACGAAGACGTCCTTCGCGTCGAGGGTATGCCAACGTTCCTGATAATTTCATAGAATTCGTGAATACGACGTTGCCTGATACGAAGAGTCTCATAACACCGCCAGAGGACTCATAAATAAGAATTTGATATCAGACTGTACTACTGATTACGTAGAAGAACAGGGGTACACTTGGAGTACACGAATTCCCAGAGGGTGGCACGTGCTATAAAAAAAAAGGCAACCATGTACATCCATACATTATACGTCCAAGCACACCGTGACCTCTTCTATAATTTATTCATAGACAGTCTGATTGAACTCTTTCATCTCGGGTGAAATAGCCATCCCTTTGATAACACCAAAATCATTTCTGCCACCCACCCTTCCCTAGTATCCTTCAAGTATTCCAGTATCCTTCAAGACTCCCATACGCAGAGGGTATCGCGCAGCAGCGATAAAGTGTACGATTTCACGAAATTCTTGACGCATCCTCAAATTGTACCTGGTGTCGGTTAAATAAAAAAATTAATCCCCATCGTACCGGAGACAATTCCAAACGAGCATATCCTATCCAAGGAAAGTTCGCGTAGCAGCAGCAGCAGACGAATGAAAGTAACTCCAGCACCGAGGGTTGTGCGGCATGGTAGCGCCTTGATGAATATGAAAACTCGTGCTCCGCCAAGGACGATACCCGTGAATATGCAGTTGGATTATTGTCGATGAATAAAAATCGAAAATAAATCCAGTTGCAGCCGTTTCGATCGAGCGCACGGGTACCACGTTAACAACTGTTCAAAGGCTTGTTCGTGGTAACGAGAGAGAGAGAGAGAGCAGCAGCCCCTACTTGGAGGGTGACCGAGTAGCGACTGGCTCAGTGGCGCTGAATACAACCCTTACGGGATGACGTAGAGACGGACGGACAAGCAGAAAGGAACGTAGCAGGGTCGATCGAAGACATGAGGGAGGGCGCCACCTCGCCGGCAACCCCGTTTTACAAATACCCCAAAAGCTCTGGAGTTGCTTTGCTCTGTGTTCCTCTCTCTCTCTTTCTCTCTCTCTCTAACCATCTCGGGTGTATCCTACTCTCTCATATTCAAGTGTCTGCGCATAGGGCGCTTCGTACTGTATAGAAAAAACAGCCTCTGTACTCTCTTGACGAGTGGCCGATATTACTTTATGCCTCTATAGTTTGGCTCCTACCCGATATGTCCAATTGTATTCTCTGTATGCCAAGAGAGTTTACTGCGATACACGTAACTATGTGACTGGCGCTGTTTCTGTGATTGATCAAACAGTCGGTAAATATCTGTGTCGACAGGCATTTTTACCAGCTCGTATCATTGGCATCCTGGACCGGTATCTAGTGCCAGCTGATTACTGGAGTACCTATGTATCGCACTATCGTACTCAAAGTATATGTGGACGTGTATAGATGGAGAAAAACAGAGGGAACGTATGTTGCGTAGCGTTACTTATGTTAATTATGGGATGGATTTTATATACGTGCTCCTTTAGGATACATCCTTTTATCGGGTACTCTGTGCATTTATTGCTGGGGTTAATGTCGCTACGGTACTGTGCACCACTTTATTGATATAAGTCTGGATATGTGTATTTACGTACATAAGTGATTATACCTATATAACGTATAGTTTACGCTAGTGCATTTCGAAGGATTAGACTTGGGATAAGTCACTTTAATTAAGTTTATCGATATGGAATTCGGAGGACTTTCAAGAGTTCGCTACGTTGCATTTTTGAGAGCACGACAAAGTTCCGTTTCTTCTGGCGAACTTGAAAGCTGAATGTAATTCTAGGTTGCGCATTGCGTTAAAAATAATTTAAAATATTTATTGCGGTTACTAGCGGTGAGTAATTAGCTCTTACAAATATACGTACACAGGGCAATCCAGCTGGAAGGCATTTCGTTCTACATTTTGGAAGAATCAAGCTTTTCAATGTTCATTGGTCAATTTGAAGGTACAGTACAAACATGTTATTTAAAAGTTGCGCGTCTGATTTGTATATGGAATGATAACCACTGTGATACGCGTCAGTGGTTATCCGTGGTAAGCTGGAAAGGTGGAGTTGATCCGATGTGACTGTCGTCGAATGTTAGTGCGTAGTACCGATTGAGAAGAAGCGTCTGAAAGACGGTTACGCGTAGTCGAAACAATCGCACAGATGGCTGTCAGATCGTAGCCCAGTAGATACCTTCCAGCTGGATAGAACTGTATACAAACGAAGAAGTATAGTTACGTACGTCGTATAATATATAATTCCCAACACGGTCTCTGTCTATGGAAATGGTGTAAATCGCAGTTTTGCGTGTTGCTTCCAAACTCTCTAATGTACTGGCGACCTTCTACGACGAATTTTAAGGAATTTTGGCAACCTCCTCGGTCCAGCCACACCACGATATATAGGTGGGCCACGAGGGAAAACCTATATAACGTATGTGTAAATAGAACAATAAGTGTAGAGTGAACAAAGGAATTTGAATTAGACACAACGGCTACTCGTGCGCTAATGAACTACGAAAAGTGAAGTTTATGCAAAGATACTGTTGTAACCTTGACTTCAAACTGTAATGGAATACATGCGATATCCAATTGTAAGTAAATCATGATAATCGCTCGAAGTTGTATACTATGAAATCATTCAAAATGATGGCTGCCTTCCTCTCCTCAAAGATGACCCAGGGATTTAAATAATAACAGGATGACTCGTTAGAAAATAATAATTCTTTAATAATATAGCGATATTCACTACAGCTCATTAATGTTACATTTCTTAGATAGCCTGTGCAAATAAATATTATTTGATTGTCATGTCTATGTATAACGTATATGAGTGAGTTGCTGACATGTTTGTGCACTCATAATATATCTATTACTGCCAATAGTCTAATATCCCTAATTTATACCGCCATTGCCTTGCATAATTGTAAAACATAATTTGTATACGGAACAATTATGTCTTAAATAATGTTATTGATATGTAAATGGTACTTTGCATTTATTTACTCGTTATAAGGTTCAAGCATCTGATAATGGTGTATACGAAATTCTCACTTAGCTGCCGATCGAGGAGGGGAAATAAATAGCAGACAAACTGGGCAATTGTGGTCAGTAGCAGGCGGAGAATGAGGTGGTACGATCGTTAGAGCAGAAAACTGATTTTTTTGTTAATAAAGTGCGTTATAAGTCTGAAGAATGTTGATTTTCGGTATGAAAATTTTACCAAACGTTCATCGCCGGTGGTTGAGTTTGAGTTCTAAAGTGACCAGGACCATATCCTACGTGGCAGCTGAAAAATTAATTGGAGTAAATAATCTGCCTGTTCTACCTTACCAACGGAGGCAAATTTCAAATATCAATTATAAAGCTAAACTCAGTTCTGATAACATAATAGGCAGTCCGTTCGAGGATATACATATTACTAAGGAATTGGTGCACGAACGAATCTGGAAAAATCTTCATAAATGGGCTAATAAAACAGCCTTGGTATGTAGACAAACGAGCACTTAATAATATTTATATGAACCGATTGTGAGTGAATTTTGATCATTGGTAATTTTTTTATAAACTTTACATAACATCCAACAATTTTTAGATATGTGCAGAAACCGGTCGAAGCTACACTTATGAGCAGTTAAAAAAATTAAGTGGAAGATTCGCGACGTCTTTGAGAAAGAAATTTTTACCAGGCGACACGATAGCCATTGCGGCAACAAACGTTCCCGAATACGCCATTATTACACTAGGTGCGAGTGAGGCTGGTCTCAAAGTGAGTGAAGGGATTGTCATTCTAGGTGTAATTAAAGGTGGAGGAACGAATGACTAGATTTACGAAAATAGGAATAGAAATCGAACAATGTGACGTGACTGCATCCTTTGATAAATTAAACGTCTGATTTCCTCCGGACAGGTCTCCTTAATCAACGTGAACTACACACCCTATGAAATAAGCAGACAGCTTTTAAATTCCGAAGCTCTTGCGGTTTTCACGGTCCCATCCAAATACGCAGATGTCAGAGCAGCTCTTGAGAATAATTCCAATATCAAAATGCCACCTATTGTTATCAGTGATGGCGACCCCCTACCCAGCGGATGCTTGAAACTCGACGATATGATAGCAGACGGTATTGATGATTTTGAGAAAATTGAGAAAACTGGCGCAAGTTATCAGGACACCATTTTTCTACCATACTCAAGCGGTACCACGGGCTTACCAAAGGGCGTCGAACTATCGCACAAGTAGTTGAATATATTCTAAGCCAAAGCATATCGTAGGTTTTGGCTAATTCTTTTTTTTTCTTTTTACAGAAATATTGTTGCCTGTTTAGGACAAATGAGTCACGAGGCAATAAATCCTACGATAGAAGCAACGGAATCATATCAGGATGTCATACCTGTAATTCTACCAATGTTTCATATTTATGCACTGATACTTGGCCTATGCAAAGGTTTATGGTAAAGTTAGAATTTCTAGAATTATTTAAAGAATTTTCGCATTTTAACTGACAGTGTGATTCTTGTTCGAAAAAGTTATGGCGCCAAGCTGATATGCGTACCAAGATTTTCCACGGAGCGTTTCCTTCAGGTGTTGCACAATTCACATCCCACCGTGATCTACGTGGCTCCACCGATTATGCAGTTCTTGGCCTATAATGATAAAGTAACTAGAAGTCTTTTGGAGTCTGTCAGGATAATAATATCCGCCGCCGCACCCCTCAGCAACGAGTGCATCAAAAGGTTTCAGAATCGCGCGCCATCTGACTTGGCAATAGCCCAAGGGTAATTGATGAAAGCAATCTTGTAGCTGCTTGACGACATTGTTTATTCTGATTTCTGAATAATCTTTAAGGTACGGCCTGACCGAGGCCTCGCCAACACTCACCCTGAGGAAAGATTCGTATCAGGATATGAATTCAACGGGTTTTATTATACCGAACACACAATTTAGAATTGTTGAATATCAGGAAAATAAACTTGGTTGTAATTTGGGCTTTGATGAGGTAGGAGAAATATATGTGAGAGGACCTCAGATTATGAAAGGTTATTACAAGAACCCTGAGGCTACTGCTGACAGCATGGACGGTGACTGGTTCAAAACTGGCGATCTCGGATTCGTGAAGAATGACGGTAGAAATTTGTTTGTAAAAAAATTATGTATTGTATAATCAATATTAGATTCTGCACCTATACTTGGCAGGCGCTGTGTTTGTAACTGGTCGGCTGAAGGAGTTAATCAAGGTCAAAGGGTTACAAGTCTCTCCTTTGGAACTTGAGGAAGTTTTACATACTCATGAGAGTATTACTGACGTTGCCGTGATCGGTGTGGAGAACGATCGCTTTGGCGAGATTCCTATGGCATTTGTGGTATCCAAACCAGGGAGTAAAATTAGCGAAGATGATATCAAGGATTTTGTAGCTCAGCGACTTACTAAGCATAAACATTTGGGACATGTAAAATTTGTACCGGAAATACCAAAAAGTAGTGCTGGCAAAATCCTCAGAAAGGAACTAAGACAGCTTGTAACATGAACATTACCAAACAAAAAGTGCGTATTTATGACATTGAATCTACATAACTAGTACAATTTTTTTTAAAATCCAATATTTAATTTACATTTGAAACTTTTATTGTAACAAAAAATCGACTATAACGAAGTTATATGTTAATAAAATTGTTATTTTATCTATTTACAGCACGAGTTGATGATCTACTTCTTCGATTCCTCAGCAGCCGCAGTGGAAGACACTTTTTCCTTTTCCAAAAGGGAACTAACTATTCCAACTTTCTTAAGCTCTTCGATTAGCTCGCCATTTTGATGCATTTGGAGCATTATGTCACAGCCCCCCACAAATTCACCATTTATGAATACTTGTGGTATCGTTGGCCAATTCGTAAAATCCTTTATGCCTTAAAATATAATAGCAATGGTTGTTGATATTTAGAAACAGCTCTTAAAAATATTTTTTATTACTCGCTATATATTTAATATTTTTTTATTATGAATAAATATTTCATCAAGAAAACTGATATTTGCAATAAATAAAACAATAATTTTACCTTGTCGAAGATCATCATCTTCAAGTACATCATGAGCATCGTACTCTACTCCATGCATCCGCATTATTTGCACGACAGCATTACTAAAACCACACTTAGGGGCTTCTGGCACTCCTTTCATAAAGACGACGACCTTGTTTTGCTGCAACATTCAATCAGAATACAACACAATGAATAAGATAAAGTTTCGAAATATGATGCAACAAGAGCAGAATCTCTGTTGCAAAATTCTAATAAACAATAACATACAAAGTCTACAAATTACATAAACAGAATCGCTATCAAAATTTCTATAACTCGATCAGACATAAAACGACAAAAATATTAAATAAACAAAAACCAAGGTATTCTCAAAATTAAAACCGGCAAATAAGTAACCTTCACGAGATTCCCAATTTTGTCAGCCTTCGTCGCAAACGTCCTTATAGTGAGAGCAAATCGAGCCGCTGTCATTCCAAACATTGTTAAGCTCTACAGAAATGTGTAGCACCCGAAAATAGTAATTTACAACAGTTGTACAGACGATACAGGTTATGCGACAATTAAACCTCACAAACGTTGCCGTCAGCTGTTGAACCAACTACAGCCATGTTCAGGAACATAACAGTTCACAGCTGTTTACGCTTGAAACGCTTCAGGTGGCGACATCTGCAGAAAACTTTTGAGCAACTCAAAACGATCGTGTGATATTGTAACCACCCGAGAAACTTTCTCCAGAAAATGTCACAACATGAAATAGAGAGCGACCGCCACAGTCCCGATAGACGTGCAATACTTCAATACATATATCCTACAATATACTGTAAAATAGGTAATTTGACAAGTTCTCAAATAGCATTGTCACCTAGCATCTACCGGAAGCAACTAAAAATACGTTTTAAAACGAAACGAAATTACCAATTTGTTACATTTTGTTTTAACGAGATTACCTTAAAAGCTTCATCATTTCCATATACGAGAATGCATTTCGAACTTTTTTCAGTGCACCCAAGCGCCTGCCGACAGGCAATTCGACAAGCTGCGTATCACGTTGCCCTAAGATAGGCGCCTGAAAAAATTATTACGCATTATCGTAATATATAATTATTTAATAACCAAGTTGAAATATCAACAGATACGTTTATTCTATCCACTATCTTTAGTACATTTGTGTTAACGATAGATGGCAGCAGTATTTAAGAAGCTCGCAAAAGACGATTCACATCACACTTAAAATCCATACACTGTCTGTATACCTATACATAATACACAAGCCAGACTTACTATTCAAATAGATTTAAAATGCTTAGTGGTTACACAGTCCCGAACTGTTCAACAGACAGGGAGACCATATTTATTCTCATGTATATCACATGACAAACCCACTGTAACATACAACATAATTACGATAGACCTAGATTTATCAAAAAGCGAAAAAAACGTCGCTGTTTATCTAATCTGCATCATGTTGATCGGCTGTTAAATTTTTGCAGTAAAATGTTGCGCGAAGAAACGCAAGACAAATGCAGCCAAGTGGCTTAATAAATAAAATAGCCTACAATTATCTCAGGATAGAGCAGCGAGTTCTCTTACAATTATCCGAAACAGTTATAATCAGTGAATAAAAACAAAGGAGGGGAAAAAGTAAAAAAAATGCTGGTTCCTTGATACGTGACGTTATTAACGTAACGGTGAAAGCAAGTCAGTATAGTATACCGAAATCAAAAGGCACTTTACCATCAGTCTGATTAAAGCGACAGAATTCGAAAGGTGCAGTCAGCAGGAGACATAAATAGAGAGAGAAAGAGAGAGAGAAAGAGAGAGAGAGAGAGAGAGAGAGAGAGAGAGAGAGAGAGAGAGAGAGAGAGAGA
>JARQTI010000420.1:75945-146529 GCA_030142655.1 Trachelus tabidus | reverse complement strand
AGAGAGAGAGAGAGAGAGAGAGAGAGAGAGAGAGAGAGAGAGAGAGAGAGAGAGAGCGAGAGAGAGAGAGAGAGAGAAAGACGGCCAAAGAATGAGCAAGAGAAAATACAATCCTTTCAAGCCGCTCAAATACGCCGATGTAAGAACGTCGTTACGCGGCTGGCATAGTTACAAAATTGTCCGACGGCCTAATTTGTTGACCTACCGGAAGAAACTGCGAGATCCGTCCCACTACTGTACCATCACCTTGCTCAATTCAATGCCACAACGTAGGACTCGTTTCGGTATACACCCAAAAGCCATTACTATTTCTAGCAACTTCTACCAATCCCGTGCCAGTACATATAATTATTCCTGAAGGCGGAAAGCTGACGCTGACAAACCTAACCTAACAAGCTCCAAAGTCTATTACAACAGACTGGTATTAACGTAATATTATTGGCTCGTGCGAGAACTGGAAAAGTGCATAGGAGGTGGATGGCGCGTGGGTGAACTTTTCAAACTCTAAGGTATTATATTAACGATTTTACTAGGGAAACATATAGAAATTGAGGACAAGGATAGAGAAACGAATGAACGCTCTCTTCCTCTCTGAGCTTCGAGAATGTTATACTCTTGGGAGTGAGAGTGACAGAGAGAAAGAGAGTAGCAGGCAGCTGTGCAATTGCTTTTCGAAGCGATATAACCATGAACGACAAAGAGGTTAAAGGTAACGCATTAACCATAGAGCAGGAGACCAACCGAATGGCATCGGAAAGGTGGAACACGTGTCTTCGTTATTCGTGACGTCACGCGGGAAATCGTTGCCATGGATACACGCTCTTAGGAGTGACGCCTACGTCCTTTAAAATTCAAAAGCCGCCAAGCTGGTGGCCATTCTGTGCTCCAGGTTTGCCTCGCCGGTTAATTCCGACCGGGCGATGTACCTTGATACAGGTCAGCACGTAACAGGGCTGGATAAAAAGGGGACAAAACAAACAGCTCAAAGGGCTCCGAACCGGAGTGCGGCAGACAGGTATTTTAAGAAGCTATAATTTTTGTAGTCTCTCGGACTATCAGGTGAGACAATAAAATTTCGAAATGTTATTTCATATTCTTTGACTATTAATACTAAATCCGTTTGTCGCAAAGTTTCTACGCTGTTGCCATTTGAAATCCATATTAGTCGATTTCTTGCACTGGAACAAGAGGGGGACGTGGTCCTAAAATAAATTCTAAGCGTTCCACGAGGAAGCCAGGACGTGGCAAGTCGGTAGAGCCGTAAACCGTCAAAAATTAATGCCATTGCATCTCGACTTCACGAGCAAGTAAAAAAGCATGGCTAGAAAACTTGTGCTATAGGGTAGAGAGACGTGCGAGAGGGCGACTGAAAAATTCCAATACAACTTATATATCTTTATACGTATACAGTATATATATATACACACATTATATACACACGTACACAAGTATACGTCCTGCTGCAGCTCTCGCGAGGGTTAACGTTCTCGATGCAACGTAGCACAAAGACAACTCGCGATGCTTGGTTTCTTCGAGTGACTTTCACCGAAATACGTATGCACGCTTCTACGTCCTTCCTAAGAAAATTCAAATAATACAATACGTCCCAGCTGTGGATTTCGGTCACGTATGCACCAGCTATAGTTCCTAAATATCTACCACACATATATAACGATGAAATAGTACCACATAACCTTGAGCTCGCTGAACTGATCGTCGTGCCTATAAATGAGGAAAGGTACAAAATATTAAATAAAAATAAACATACACAGGCATACATATATATTCCTTTTTTCAGCGAGTCTTCAAGAGGAACCTGTAGCTCCACCAAAGTCCAACGTACCCAACGAAAAGCAGCAGCAAGCGCGTCACCCTGTACGTAAGCAGGAGCGTGCGTATACCGACGCCGATGACGTCACGGCGGCTTTGGTTTACTATCTCTAGTAAAAAAGGCTCAAAGTAAAAATAAGATAAGGACCCGAAGAAAGCGTTATCCCAGGATACTAAGAAAAATAGAATACAATGGAAAAGGGATGATGATGATGATGATGGTACAGCAATGTATTGGAGGCCTGGCTCATGGATACGGGTATAGGTCGGTAGAGGTAGACAGTGTATAGTAGAGAGTATAGTAAACTATATAGTGGAGCATGGTGCGAGCGTAGTGGCCTGATGAAAGGGGACAGAAGAAGCGAGGAAACACGCAAGCAAGCATCTGGGATGGCGCGCGCGCGACTTGCTATCAAAGAGAGGAGTCGAGAGAGGCGTACGACAGCGATGAGGCTACCACAGTGGAGTTAACTCGCGTGAGAAAGACGTAGACGGAGTGAGAACTCGCAGTGGAGTGCGGAGGGTGAGGAAGACGGCGAGGGTTCGGCGGTGGCAGAGAAGCAAGAGGGGCCGAGGACAAATGACGACGCGCGCGAGCCATCAGGGCCGTAGAAGCACGCGACTATCTCGGACCCGTGCCTAAAATTCGAGATTTCATGGCTCGTTAGAAATTCGTGGAAGAGACCAACGAAAAAGAGGGCCCCGATGATGATAACCGGTGGCTTTAAGCTGCGTCTCCCCGCTTAACAACCGATACGATTGTTCGGTACGCGATAAAGTTTCCAGCTATCGCTGAGATAAGACCGAAGTCCTCGAAGCACGTACGAGCTTTCTTCGTTGTATAAACGTCCGCTGCTGTCTGCGGCATGAGCTAATACGTCAATCTGGTAAACAACGTAGTTTATGACTTGTCAGGATACATGTGTCTTTAGACCGCAAGATACGATATTATATATGCCAGAATTATAACCTAAAGAGATGCGACGTCGACGAGTGCGGGTAAGCGTGACCAAAGGATGTCGCTAATATACACCAGCTAGAAGCTAGAGGTACACTCATCGCATGAGCCACGCGCCTTTTTATATTCCAACCGAGTGCAAAAGCTGCTTCTTATGAGCGTGAGCAATAATGTATGCTTCGGATCCTTTGTGACCAGACAATCCTGACGTATCCAGATAATAAAGGAAAGTCCGAGTGATCTATACCACATGTAGAAATTTTAAATTACACTGGACGCCATGTTGACAATCATTCCTTCAAACATCTGCATACCACCAAAGAGCTCTAGGGCCGAAAATGCCTGGTGTCAGCAACACGAGATCCTGTATACAGCTAACCGAGAGACACGAGGATCGAAAGACAGTACGAAGAATACCGAGAGCATTACGTATAAAAAAAGAGATGCCTAAGAGACAGTATATACAGAAAGGATTTACGGGTGCCCCAAGTTCTCTCTCGCTACATTAACGGTCGAGCCTGAGAGTCGCGTGAGAGGATGAGTGGGGCTGAGAAGCAGGGAGGGAGGGATGGAGCGTTGGTGGCGTCAGTGGTAGGACGGAGAGTCGACAGTGGCGACAAGCGGTGGGGAGTCTTGGGACTAGTGGGTGGCAGGAGGCCGAGGGCAACTGAGCACGGAGTGATAGGGGAAATCAGTCGCGGTACGAATCTCGCCGCGAGCACATGTGGGACCGGAGGATCGGTATTATTTCAGAGTATATAGAGAGAGATATATATATAGTCATCATTAAGCGTAAATAAGCAGACGTCAAATATCGGTATACATTAATATATAAAGTAAAAGCTGCGCGTTGGACGATCTGTCATATTAAATAAAAAACGCTTGTTGTTTGCACTCTACGTCATCGTGGAATACGGAGCGGAGTCCGTGACGTCACGCAAGCACAATCACACACGATATACATACAGATAATTACCGAGGGAGAAACTGCACGCCGAGGTACGCAATCTGAGAGAAGTTTGTGAAAGAGAAAGAGGACGAAAAATGCGCGGCTAGTTATCGACCGAGCATCGACGACGGATTCACCGTTAAACGTGTTACGTTTCTATACGCAGGGATTACACGCTGGAAAGTGTTTTGCTGCTCTGCAAAAGCGTGCTATCGGCCGTTTCGTAAAGGAAAGTCGGTCGTCAATCATTCGCGGAGAGTAAGAGGTATACGGTATCAAGAACGTGAGAGAGAGAGAGAGAGAGCGAGAGAGAGAGAGAGAGAGAGAGAGAGAGAGAGAGAGAGAGAGACAAGACAGAGCGACACTGTAAAAAAAAAAGAAAAGTAAGAGACAGGTGAGAAGAAAACTAAAATTACAAATAGTACCGTGCATCGGAGTATTCTCAATTTCTACACCTCGGGTGAGTACTGAAATCCGAAATATTTATACGTTTGATACGTAACCAAACCAGAGGGAGATAAGTAGAGGCGACGAAGCGCTAGACGTGACGCACGTCAGTAGTAGACAGTGAAGTGGTGAAGTGGTTAGCGGAATTTCGCAAGTGCTAAGAACGAACAGAAAGAGAAATAGGGACTCGAGGAAGAAAGAGGAAACCAGACAAGTTTAAGGAGAAAGACTGTCCCGGGAACGTGGTGAACAAATCAAGGACGTGAACTAAGATAAAGACTCTGGGGATCCATACGACCGCCGCAACTTCAGGATGCTCGACTTCGAACAGCAGGCTAATCAGGCGCAGGCTTTGGCCTCGCTCGATGAGGACTGGCATCTGCTGGAGGGTAAGCATATTCTTCCACGACCTTCGCAATTTCTCAAGATCCACAGGGAGAGAAAGGCTCGACGGCCCTCGCGTTTTTGACTTTCGAAAAGCCGCGTTCCGCTCACTGCTGCACGTACGTAAATACGCGTCTGATACGTTGTCGTCTTATGCTCGCGTGGTCATATCGTGGGACGTGGTGGGAGAAAGACAGAAATAGATGTTTCTTTTAAAAGGAAAACAATTGCTAACATCTCTGTAAACGTCGAGCCGTATCCTAGTTTCCTCCTGTACATACTGTGTTATTCAGCCCAAAGGTACCACCTGAAGTTAGCGCACCCATTTCATTCCTATGGTGAAACTATGTTCAGGTGGTACGTTTGGGCTGAATAACTATACTTATATGTATACACATACTTTTATGTAATCATGTGTGCTATAGCTGTAGATACGTATACACACAATTATACTCAAGATTATTACACTAATAATTTTGATAATTTTATTTGTAAGCGCTTAACTCGACTCGTACTCTTTCTCGGACTCGTCATAAACATCCACTATCACTCGTACTGTATTTCCCTTATCTATAACTAACTTCAGGGTAAGTACGCGACCTGTTCGACCCATGGAAACCGATACCGCTCACCTGTCCGTTCCTCGGATAAATTTTCGGCTCTACTCCATACCTCCCACTGCCGCTGGCAATGCTGCTGCTGCTGCTTCTGCTGCTACACCGTATTACCAGACTAACCCACCTGGCGCTCTTTATTCCCTCGCACGCATTCTCAACACAGCCAGGAACAGTAGAAGCTTTCCAAAGCTTCCCCTATAACCCACTGTTACTTTCACGCGTGGCCAACGATACGCATTGCACAGTCTTTTGATTATAACCCGCGATTCCAGCCAGAGTAACCAACAGCCATATAAAGTACAATAGAAACTTAAATGCGAACAGTCGACGCAAGAGACTCGGCACAGACTATAGAAACCCATAGTAAACGATACGCTCTTGAAGCGTTCGCAAAACTGATATCGTTTTCACGAATCGATATTAAAACTTGTGCTATATCAGAAAGTCGAGTAATTCACGTTTCCTTACTTTCGTTATACCACCAAGCACATTCGAGTCGATACCCAAGATATAATCTAGCAGCGAAAAGAGAACTTGGCACGTAAACATTAGAAATATCTCTTGGGACAGCCAGACTCTGCGTTTCCCTTTGTCCGTGGATACTCATTGACTATAGTTATAATACACGTTTATATAGCTAGAGTCGCTACGTCGTATTATAGCTTGCCGAGAGAGCGTTGCAGGAGTCATCGTGTACAGGAGGAGTCGACGACGGGATACTAGAATACATAAGGAGCATAGTAGCGGGCTCTAATACAGTCTCTATGGGTATGGACGCATCGTGGATTACTCGGTCGGTATTGCAGATTCCGTACGTAAAGGTATATACGTATAGTACGAAGCACAGCACATCGCTTACGGAGATTCGTGAGGTTCCGGTACGTCACTGATAAAATTGTTCGACCTTCGTTCGTAAGCGCTTGTCTACCTATGTAGCCACGTACGTACGTACAAATGCGCTTGTACATTCTCGTTAAAGTTATAGGTATGCATCGGCAGTACCAGCACTGGTACCAACGGTAGCAATGATAATGCTTGGTAGCACTGCACCGGCCACTCGTACGAATATTTATTTACCTCGTACTCGGCGACGCACGCACGCAAGCGTCCAGGCACGCGTGTTGTCATATTTTTCCTCGCTTTTGTCGGTCTCTCCGGTTACGTAAAAATACTCGCAATTAATTATTGCTCCAGTGCCGAGCGTCGTTGTCGCTGGGAAGACGTAGGCCGAGTCGCCGGCGTCACTTTAGTCGCGCGCATACAGTAACGTGTATCAGGAGAAACTGTAGGCAGGACGATTCGCTCGCTTATTGCCGTATCGTTGTTTTCATTCGTTGCCCGTCTCTTTATCAGCAGTCCATGTGCACTTGAGCATCGTAGGTTATTCCTTTGTCAGTAGCACGCAAGACGCGGGAAATATGAATTGTGATTTGTAAAGGTGTTTTTGGGAGCAACGATACCGAGGCATTGGCCCAATTGGCAACTCAGGGACGTAGAGGAATAAGGCTGCGCCCCTCCACCTCACCAGCCCCCGAACACATTCGACTGGGCTCGGTTCACTCGCCCCAAGGACCCCAAGTTCATTCACACTGGGTTCACTCCGACGCTACCGTACGCGCGCAAGGACCTTTTTACGAAAGGGCCTCTCCTCTGCGTCCTTCTTCATTTTTTTCTTTCAACTTGAATATTAATTTTTGGAATAAACACGCGTCGCTTCGTGGGATTTTCCTACTTGCCAAATATCAATCTGACTCACGCGCTCGCATCGCTCGTCCGTTACGCGATTTTACGTAGATTCATGGAATTTCCATTTTTTTTCTCTTTGGATTTTCAGAAATAACTTGTCATTGACAACGTGCAGCGCGAAGTATCGCGAATTCCGTAGAAGCTCGTTGCTCGTCCGGAATGCACGACGTCGTTTCATTCTCGGCTTGCGTAAAAGAAACATTTGACATCAATAAACCGTACGAATTTTATTTAAAATAAAAAAAAATAGCAGTCGCAGACCAGAGACGAATATTTGACGAATCAAAAACATGAGAAAGAGAAAAAAGTTGTAAAACAAATCAATAAGTTATCCTCGTCTGCGATGAACGTTTTGTCGATTCAATCCCAGAGCAGCATCGGGGGCCTTTTGCAAAGCATCTATTTTTACATTGCAACCAAACCAATATATATATATACACACACATGTTTTGCAATATATAAGATATATATATATATATATCCATACAAGTAAAACGAAGCCCTCCCGTGAGTGAACGTGTACCGAGCCACGTTCGCCCTGGCTCGCCACGACGACATAACGATCCGGTTTCGAGGTCGTGTGCCCAGTAGTACCATAGTTAAAGAGTAAAACTCTTTTCCACCCTCTCAGAAAGAAAGGACAATCGATTAGGATCAACGAGACAGTTGAGAAACGTTAAAACGCCGGTCATGTCATTTCGTAAGGAACCGTCGCAGCAGCCGCGCCACGGCTGACTGGGAGACTCGGGTGTCCTACGAAGGCCTCATCACTCGTGACGTAATAGAAAGTAGAGCCACAAGGCTGTTTTACCACTACCAGCTGTCTTGCTCGCCGCCACCGTCGTCGTCGTTGCCGCGGCGCATTTTAGCGCGATATACGCCGAGACCCGGCCCGTTGGCCGGATCACGCTTTGGATATTAGAATTTAACATTACACGCATTGATAACTGTTTTAAAATTATTTTCAAGTATGATACGCGGTAGACGCGGACAATAGGGGGAGGGGGGAGGGAAAGAGGATATATGGAAGCGACAGAAAAATGATCGAGAAAAATTACTGCGACTTTTCAAGGTTTTGATTTGTGATGGCATTAGATGTTTTGAAGAGAAATTGATATTCATGAAATTATATATATATATATATTCATTATGCGTATTTGCTTGTATGGCTGAAGGAATAAGGAGAGAATCGATAACACGCTTTTTAAAGGTGTTTCTCAGTTTATAGGTGTACTATATATATATATATATATATATATATATATATATACACACTAATATACAGCATATAGAGGCAAGGGGAACTTGCTATGTATTGATTGTCAATTATTCGATGTCCAAGACGCTTTTGGTATACGCGTGGAGACGCTGACGCTGTGGAAATTAACGCGACCTGCGTATTTAGGCCTTTGGAGGATGATGGTATGTGATTGGACTCGTGCCGGTTAGAAGGGTCTGCAAAGACTGTGCGTAGGATAGATTAAAAAATATATATGTACATAAGTACGTAGTATAAGAAACATAACGTGGCCTTAGGTAGAAAATTTGTCTTATGCCAAAACGTGTCTACGATCCCTTATTGTACTTGCGGGAGTCGATTCGAAGCACTGCGCAAAGCCCACGATCCTTAGCCGTGTAATTTACACGGCGGTATGACTACGTTAACGGGGCTAATGGAGCTGACGGGAGCGAAGAGTTTTAAAAGCCGACTGTGTTGCCTCCTGGGTATAAATTGCGTCGGCGGTGGGGACGTAGCTGACGCACCGAGTGTTTTCTCTCCCCTATGGCTCTCCCCTTAAATCTTTCTCCGGGTTCCAAAACCGAATCGAGTACGTAGTATTGGTTACCTCTTAAAAATAGAAACTCTCGCTCCAACGTTAAGCCAAGTCAAGGGACGAGCGAAGGAGTCCCAGGTATACTCCCCACCCTTTCTAAGCAGCCGACTTAACATTGACGGCCGCCAAATAAACCCTCAGCAGCCAGACAGACAGGCCGGCCGGAGGGGCGGGGGGCGAGGTACGGGTTGGGGGGTGAGAGCGGCGGTGAAAAAAGAGGCTGAAACTCGGGCGAGAAAGAGCGAGCGAGAAAGGCTGTTAAAGGGTAGTCAGTAGGTATCGATCTTTGAAAATGAACTAGTGAGTTAGAGCCGGCAAAATGCTCTTCTCGTAGTTGCCATATACGTACGTACCAGGATGGGGTTTCAGGACTCGGGTTGCGGGATACGGTCACTGTGCTCCTGGGCTAAGCCTAGGCTCGTAGATTAAAGGCTCGGTAATCAGCCACTAGTAGTAGCAGTAACTCCTGTTAATTCCCAAGTGGAGACGCTGCTTATCGATCGCAGACCTCGTCGACCGACCTTTTTTTTTTCTCGAGTCTGACAAAGTCAACGGCTCCACGGCGCGCTTGTGAACTGGGTAGATTAGGTTGGTATCTGCAAATATATTGTAGAAGCTTGGCGAGACATGACAAAGGGAAAACAATAGGTAGCCCAAGCATGGGACCAGCCGTGCTGTCTCTGACGATGATTTCGGAAATCACCCACCGTCTCACGTCATCGACGTCCTCTTCGCCTCTGTGCCAGGAAATGGGCTGTGAATGAGGTAACGCGTTGATTTCGCTTTTAATTCGGACGAAAGTGGGTTTCTAGGTCACGACGCGAAACGTACTACACTACTACGGAGAACGGCACTCCGCCGCTCGCCGTTAGTCCGCCTTTAACGTTCAGTCAGCGAGAAAGAGACAGATGGTGCAATGCTCTCTTGAATTTACACCATCTTCGTCCGTCCCTATGGATTGTCTTTTTTTTACTCCTGTTACACTTACCGTCGTTTCCTTTCATATTTCCCAGCACACCGCACCACCGTCGACAGCCAAGTCGGGGTCTCGACTGTGCTGCGCTCCTAGCTGTCTCAAGGTTATTTCACAAAGGCGATTTTCTAGACACGTTGCTCGGAGCTGGCCTCCTAGCGGCGCTGAAAAATTGTATCTTCGGTTTTTCTGACACCCAAGACCTCAGTTTACCTAGGGAAGAACGTACTCCGGTGCGAGCCGCAATCTGGGTCTAACTGTACATAAGAACGACAGGCGGCTCGGCCGAGCGGCGCGGAGCCGGAATAAAGTGAGAATGTCAGAGTTAGGAAGGCACCAGAATGGTATTACAAGCCACGGTTGGGAAATGACTCGCGACACGCTGGCATTGACGCTGAGAAATAGTTGCCCAATTTCTCGTTCCCTGTGGACGGAGCTTTACGCTGCGTCGGTATACGATAAATAGCGCGCTGCTTTCGCGCCGTAATACGGCACGTTCGTCGTTAATGCATTAATACGTGCTGTGTAAACACACGGCGGGTGCGTGAATTTTTCGTGCGATCGAACAGAAGTCTGTGACGACGGTGACCTTGACTGCTCGATCCGCCGAGTGACATTGGTCTTATCGACGAAGTCGTGGATAATTATTACGTCAGCTACGTAGTCCAGTGTAAATGCATAGCTACGAAAGAATTTCACAATTTTCTTTATTTCGAGTCCGCTAATTATACGGATGAGCTCTCGATTTGAATGGCCAACCGGAATAGGGATTTGCTCGATTAACATAAATCTTTCATTGGGTACGTAAAGAGAGATAGATAGACCAGATAGATGGTCTCGTGCAGAAACGAACAATTTCGTTGAGTGGGTGCGATGGACTCCTGGTGGTCGTTTCGTCTCCCTACGGAAAGTCCAGCGACAGGGAGGTAGGAGGATGGAAGGAATGAAAAGCGGGAAAATTGAATCCCCTAGATTGCTCTTAGATCATCCAAAACCAAGAGCTTGCTGCAGTGCTGTGTAATAATACGTGTGTAAATACGTATGTGCACGTACCCTGCGTGAACAGATCCGTTTTCCTGGGCCGTTAAACGAAACGGTCCCCGAGTAGGATATTCCGTTAGGTTGCCGGCTATCGTCGGCGAAGAAACTTTAATTCCGGGCATCATGGCGCGTCGCTTCTATACACACTGCGAGCAATGCCGAGTGAAAATAAAAAGTATCCAAGAAGACGCTCGTGGACGGTATACGTATATACGAGCACGTACGTACATAATCCTTTGCTTCGCCAAGCGGAGCAGCGACCACGTAAGAAAGGCGCAGGTGGCAACTACTCGTACATACTTGGTGTCTCTTGCCGAGCGTAATAACGCACGAGAATTGAGAGCGTCGATATACATAATACAGAGAGACACGGATAGCGCTGGTGTATATACAAACAACGATTTGGCAGGCGCACACTGTTGTTCGTTTTTATTCAACCAAAAAGGAATCGACTTTCAGGAATGCAAGAGTCAGCCCCTGTGCACTTATATACACTCGTCCATACACGTACAATACGCAAACCTCGGCGTTCTCTGCAATGTCATATCTACGTACGGTGTGCTACATCCTACTGCGGGAAAGAAAAATTGATAGAATGCACCGTACGCCGCCACGCGTCTATCGATCGAACTAACTACATATTGGAGTAGTACCTACCGTTCGATTAATAATCGAGTCATGGCTATTCCCTTACGTATCTCACATAAAACTCCGTTAATCAAAAACGTATATACATCCATACAATATCCCACGTGATTCTTCTCATGACCGACATAACACCAAGCATCTAGAAGATTCGCGACATTATTCTCCCGGTATACGGTAAGAGTGCCCGATGCAGCTATATGTATACACGGGTACGTCCTGCGGTTACGTTTAGGCAGGCAAAACAGTATGCGGATATAGAGGCTACTCAGCCACGCGTCTATCGAGTGAACTAACTGTAGTTTTAGCGTAGTATGCTTCGGCTACACTCGGCTTAGTTCGCGCTTTGTCCCCCAGCGAGGAGTAAGAGCCAGGATCAGTATGCGGCGCGCGCGAGCGAGTGGGACGAGCGATGGGCCACGTAGATGGGAGAGAGAGAGAGAGAGGAGTGACGACAAGTCTCCGAACAGGAGGGAGCGAGAGAGAGAGAGAAAGAGAAAGAGACCGAGTGAGAGTGATTGATGAGGGGGTGGGTGGTTGGAGGAGAGGAGAGTCAAAGTGGGAGAAAAATAACTGAGACAGATGCAGCTGAACTGAGCGCGAGAGAGAGAGAGAGAGAGAGAGAGAGAGAGAGAGAGAGAGAGAGAGAGAGAGAGAGAGGACGAGGACGAGCGGAGGGAGAGAGAAACCATAGAGATCTTCACGGGAAAGATATACGAGAGATAGCAAGGGACACACAGTGGATAACAGGCGGCGCATTTCTGAGATAAGCGAGCGTGTCTATGGAACGCGTTTGGCTTGGGCACCGATATATAGTATTTTTCTCGATATTCTCTGCCTTTTATTCGACTCCCAGCTCCGCACGGTCTGGTACTATACTCTGTACCGTAGGTATGCACACTACGTATAGACCTCTGGCTATACGGTATAATATGCGTATAGGCGGAATTCTACGACAGAGGCAGCAGCATTCTGCGTCTAGCGGCCGTTTAATATCGAGCCCTGGAAAACGTCTCTCTCTCTCTCTCTCTCTGTCTCTCTCTCTCGTTAACACGCTGGGCCCGGATTCCACGTGTCCGAAAAGCCCCGGCCTTTGCGCTCCTGGTCCATTGTGCTCTCTCGTCTGCGGCTAGAAAACCTGTATCCATACTATGACAGGACGGTGGTCTCTTTTTCTTCTTCTTTCTCTTTTCATTCCATCCGTCTATCTGTCTCGCTTTCTCACTCTTTCTATCCATATTGACCCCGTAGGTATACCTTTTTCTCGGTGCCCTTTAAAAATGCGCTCACACCGCGGTCACGCCTGGGCGCAACTATAGTCTCACTCCTAAAGGATTAGCAATACTGCGTCATCAGGTTCGTCCTCGTCCTCGTCCTCGCGAATCTCGCGCGGCCTTCCTTTACATATGTATTTATCATTCGTAAACGCTATGAATTCCCGATTCGGTAAGACCACTCCTGGCAAATCCCATAGTGGGAGGGAGGAGCGTGAGAGGGAGGGCAAAAGTGGTCGATTTGAAAAGTCAGGCTTTCGACGACGATATACTGGGGTTAAGGGCCACGGGGAAGAGTTTCGTATGAACCTGGTGGAGTTCAGGACTGGGGAATGCGAGAGTACTCGTGGAGGGTTACGCTTGTGCGAGAGGAGGAACGGCCGGAAGGAGCAAAGAGGCCTGCGAGGAAGGAGAGTCCAATAGTTTAACGGGAGGGAGAGAGACAGGGTGGCGTAGCGAGAGAGGGCGGGAAAGAGAGAGGAACAGTGACGGAGAGGAAGGGAGAGAGACAGAGATACCGCACGATGAAACAGTGCTCCGAGTGCAGGAGACTGTAGGCAGGTAAGAAAGGAACGACCAGCTGTTTCCTGGCGTGACGTCACGCAGGTGCCAGGAGGGAGATCTAGGGGGACAGGTGGACAATGCTCCTGTTCTGGCGTCGGTGGCGTCCTCGTCGACGTCGGCTCGCCCCCCTTCCCTCCTCTTTCGCCCTCGCTGACGTCGCTGACGCGATCCTCTGTCCATCGGAGTCTCTACCACTTGCTTTTCTCTCTTGTGCATCCGTACTTGAAAATAGGTGGACGAAATGGTTAAGTTTTTATGTCGGCCAGCCGTAAATCTACAGTACATATTTCTATATATATATATATATCTGTATGTTATACATACTATACACACATGGCTATACGTACGGATAGGTTAGGTAGACGGATGAATAAGTACAGGTAATTCTTGGTCTCGGGGAAAATGAGGAGCTTCGTAAAATCTGTATGTATACTTGTATATTACATACATATATATATATGAACCCTGTGCAAGTCAGTGTATATATGTGTATATATATACATATATACTCGGTACTACGGGCATCTGTCCGCAAATACCCCTACGTATTTCGTCCGAGAATCGACCAAGAGACCAACAGGCCGGTCGGCCACCTATAGTCAAAGCCAAAAGAGTCCCGTGCTCACTTGCCACAAGGACTCTGGATTATACTTTACGAGCGTTAGTCTGTGCTCGTCGCGATCATTCCCTGCGACGATAACGAGCAAATGCACGAGGAGCACACTGGAAACAGCAGCTACAGATCCCATATATCTTGTACGCGTCGCAGAGTTTAAACGGACCGGTACCCAGTACATAATAAGCTGCTGCTCCGCGTCTCCTCGAAAAGGCCACTAATCGGCGTGCACACGATAAGCCCAGTAGGTCTGATATTTGATCGGGAGCCTCGGCGAATTCGCCGCTAACGGTCGATCGTAAGTCGTGAAGCGTAAACATTTCTTCTTCGATCGTCCAAAAATTTGCGTCCACGTAGTAATCGTTCGCGTTCTGGCGCGTTCGCGGTGCAACGGTATACGTCGGATGCGATTGTACTTACGTATAATCCGTTAAATCTCCGGGCAAAGGACGCACGGTAACGGTACGCTGCGACTGGACGTCGTCGCCGTCCTGCCGAGAGTACGGCAGAACCCGTTGACGGCCGCAATCGTAAAAATTACGGAGGTCAGTCACGAAAATATGTTGTCAGAACCGGACGCGCGATAAGGAAGGAGCCACCGTCGTGATATTCTTCGTCTACGTTTTACGTACTTCTCCGCGCGTACACGTCATCCTCATCGGTAACGATAACGCACAACGTCGCCATACTTGGCTTCGAATTCTCTAAGTAGGCAGATAGGCATGCTACTTCGCTGACTAATGTAATAGTTTATACACGGGCAGCCTCTCCGCTTTTTTCCTTCTTTCTTTCAATCGGGCAGCGCCTCTGTGTTGCACGTCGCTTCGAGGTACGTACGAACGACGATAGATGGCGCGGAGGACTGCGGGGCACTAGCGAGAAAGAGAGAGAGGAGGATTACTCATCCGAGCACATTGTTTTCATTGTCCCGTGGACTTATGATGGGATCGGGGCGCTGCGGGGACAGCAGTGACGTTTCGGTCGTCGAGACACGCGTGCGTTACTACTCTTTAGTATTTTTTTGCTTCCTTTTATACTACTTTTTGCTTATGTCTCGCAGCATCGAATCTGAAGTCAATGCGAAAATCGTACTGGTTCCAATGTCATATTCGGACAGGGTGTCTCCTTTGAAGACTATACCTCTTTAACTAACAATCATGTACGCTATGTTTTAACGTCCTCTATCTGTGTACGCCACCGATTATCCTGCCGGATTATGGCGTCTCCCTGAGCGTCCTTTCCCTTCCTGCGACACGTACGCTCCTGTATGCGTGTATCGATGGACACGCAGTCCGGATGCACACTCGGACAGCTTGTTGGTACTCGGGGCGCCACGCGACAGAACTGGGGATGGCCGCGTTTGTCTTCGCTGTAATGAAGGTTCCTAAGGCGTATCCGGTTAGAATCACTTACTTCGACGAATTGCCGAGGTTGCCGTCGATCCTTAGGGTGACTCTTCCCCCTGCTGGCCTAAGAATAGTCATTGGGGCTACCCAACGAAAATACGGAGTACTCTATTCGGACGATAAACAAGCCGAATAACGGGTCGCGATCGGGATACGTCTTGGGCTTGCGGAATATTCTCTAAATCAAAATAAACCGGCTCTGTTCGTGTCTCGTGTTGTGGCGGGCTGCGATTATGGTGAGCTGTCGACGAAAGGAAAGCCATAGTACGTTTTTCCATGAAATTCCTAGGAGAGTCGCGTCGACTGTAGACTGTAGAGGGACGTCGTGGTGGGGAAGCTCACCGAAGGAGATTGTGAAGGAAAGAGAAAAAAAGGACTTTCCAACTCGACAGCCGACTTTTCAACGAGCGCCGGGCTGTTTGGCGAGTTTTGGGGGCTCCGCTTAATGATTTTAGAAGGAGGTTCAATAGTACAATGTGTGTGTGTATAGATATATATCGAAGTAAAACTGAAAAACGTAAAGTCGATATATTTTTTTGTTACTAAGAGCATTGTCTTCTACTATGGATAAAAGGTTTCAGTGATCTCCTACAGACTCTTATGGTTGTTCCTTGTCCTGAGCCGATTACTTTTGTCTGTCTAACCGACAAATATACCGACGCTCAAGTGTATTTACCTACAATCACGAAAATCACTATTGGAAAATCAATGAGCCACCTATCTATCTATCCGTCGTAATCCAGTGTCGTGGCGTAACGGTGCTCTAGCGCCACTCGTCGGCACGCTCATCGATCGTATTCCTGTTCAATCTGGAAAGACGTTTCTCTAATGCGGCACGATATCGTCTTATCGGTCTATCGCGTAATATCATCGTCACGACGAGACAAAACGTAAGTCATTTTGGCGCATGCGAGGCTGAAACGTAAAATTCATTGTTTTCATTACAGAGATCGTACGAGAATCGCTTTAACGAATTTGACGTCGAGCGCGCAGTGACACGTAATCCATGTAATAACTACAGCTACCCGTCCTCGCGTTACTCGCAATAGTCATAGCCGTAGGAAACTTTCGCGTCCCCGAGGTCGATCGGAAATTAGTAGGGCGCGCGGAAGCTGTTCTGCTCGGTTAGGCGGTCGCGCTGCTAAAGCCTCCCAATACACAGTCAGGATAGAAACATGGACGCGTAATCGCACGAGGCTGTACGCTAATAACGTACAGCAGTTCATTTAACGTTAGAGGCACGACGAGTGCGAGCGAGTCGGCAGGCTCTTGCTTTGCTACGTTCTCATCGATCTTTCCGGTATACACTGGCGAAAACGTAACCGTGGCTGGCCGATAACGAGCTCGAAAATAATCCGATTAGGGGCGGGGGGGGGGGGACAGAGTTCCTCGCGCGAGCGACAGTGAGCATTCGAGTAACCCAGCGAGCAGCAGCGGAGTGAGTACGTAAGTGAGCGAACTATAGATAGAGAGAGAGAGAGAGAGACGTAAGCAAGCAGGCAAGTAAGTAAGCAGACAGGCAAGCAGGCGTGCGAGAGTCCCATCGAAAAAATCTCTTATTCGTGTAATGTAGTGGCGGAGCGTAGTGGAGTGAGGCGAGGGCGACGGGGCAGGGTCTGGGGCAGGGAGCAGGGGGCAGAGCAAGTGACTCGCGCAAGAGCAAATGAGCGAGAGAGTAGAACCGGGGCCGAGTATCGCCGCAATAGACAGACATATGCCCTACGCGCGCCGCGCGCGCCGCTGACCCCGGACTCCCCGATACGCCCGTGTCACGTAGGCATCGCCCGCCATCTTGACACCTCCGCTGGAAAATCGAGCGATCTTCGAAAGCCTCTGGACGAGGAACGACGAGGCGCTTTCGCGCGAAATTATGCAGGCTTGCTCCTTGCTATTGGGACTCTATGAATTACCGAGTCTCGTGCAGTTCGTGTGGATTCGCCTTGTTGGCTCGGAGTCGATTTTAAGGTTTGAGACTGCCAGATGTGAATTGGGCTTTGGGTACGGAGCTTCGGCAGCCAATTGAAATTGGATAATCTTATTATCGTCGGTGTTACGGGGGCCTCTTTTTGATATTTGTGGCTTTACACTGAGAACGTTCTTAGTATACGTGGTTACTCGGCTTAAATAAACTAGTATTTGATAACCGTCAGCTGATAACTTTGAAGATCGTTTCATAATATTGAATTAATTATTAATAGGGAACACACGTTTTAGACACTCGTTATCGAGCCTAGGAAATATTTGATATTGATATATTGGCGTTTTCTTGTAATCGTCAAATTTTTGACAGCTGTCAAATCTTACCGATACCCTAGAATCGGATAATACTTCGAGTATAACTTGAAGAGTATCTTATGAGAATTAGCCAGTCGATCGAATGTCTGTGGATCTGTTGGTAGATCATTGGAAAGAGTCGGAAAGTTCATGTTTATGGCGTGAGCTCGTTCGGAGAGAGTATTTTCCACTCGGTGGACTTGGAAGGTTACGCGGATGGCTGGCTCGGGGGCATAAACGCCATAGAAACAGGGTATAACTAACCCCGGCCGACTAAACTCCATTGAGAACCTTCAAAATGTAGCAGGGGTGAGGTGTAAGGAGCTACGGAGGGAGGGTGGAGACCAAGGGTGAGTTTCCAAGTCCTACGAAGGGTCGAGATGGGTAATGGCCAATAGCCTATGAGAAAGGCTCCAAACACGCTTTTCAATATTTACGAATAACCCGTACCGATTAACCGAAGTTAAAGCTCGGAGTAGGCCGTAAAATCCTTTATATAATACCACGGGCTTCCCGATGAATTGCAAAGTGGTTCGCCTGCTGGCTGCGCCAATAAACTGCGACCGTCCTAGTGGTTAGCATCGCTATCTCTCCAACGCTCATTATCCACGGCGCTTTCGAAACGTCGCTCTCACGCACTGCACCGCACGAAAGCAAACAATGCAAAGCGCAAAACAGCTGATAAGAATTTCGGCAAATTTCCATCGCGAGCTCGGTAATCGTCCGTAACCTCAAATGTGGGTGAGCCTTTGAGCACCGTGTATCTGGCTCGCGTCGAGTCGGCTGGCAAATGAATTCGGGCTCGGCGAGCGCAGTAGCGTGCGACACAGCTGTGTGTAGGAACGTCCTGAGAAAGAACGAGCGACACCAGACAAGTCGTGAGCGTCGACTTTCGAACTCTCTTTGAATATGCTCGACGGTACAGTCCGTACGTGCAGTATCTCGGCTATCTATCGCGTTCAGACGAATCCTAACCTCTGACGCGGGAAGGTCGATGAAAATTTTCGTAAAATCGATCCGCCTTCTCTTATTCGCTGGTTAACGGGGTCTCTGTCCACGGATCGTTTCCAGTCACCGTGAGCACGTGTCTATCCGTAGGGAGAGCATACATGTGTATTGTGCATTATATATATTCGAAAGGAGTGTAGGCTTCGTAGGCCTCGGGAGGCTACGTGACGCTCGGTACTCCTGCGTGGCTGCTTGGCTGTGTGCGGAAGGACGCCACTACGCCAGCGAGAGACGGAGCAGAACAAAAGGCTCGCGCGGCCTAACATGGATCCAAGAAAGACGGACACATGGGGCGGGACTCCTGTGCAAGACTGAGAGACGACCCTCGTGTTTTCACCCCAACCATTCAGTCGTCGTACTCGGGTAGTCGGGGCATCGAAGGAGATTCGAAGCTCAAATTTTCACCCTGATCGAACGATCGTCTTTCCTCTTCTGTACGATGGCGAAGGCGAACCCGTGAAATACGTGGATCTTATTTTTTTTCTCACTTTGAGCTGCGAGATCGTAACCACAATGGACGCGCCACTCGTTTCGTCTAGTCGGATGAAAATCTTGCGGAAGCATGTTGGGATTTGAATTAAGGGTCCTTCGGGAAGAGTTGGGATTACAGTGCGGTGCTTGTTCAGAAATATTCAGGGGGTACTAAAGCTCTTGGGTATACTGTACTTACCTGGGGTATCCGTATTGCGCGTGTTGCTATGGCGTTTACGAGCTTTTAGATTCTTCAAATAAATATCCAGCTCACGCGAGCACTAGAAAATACGAGATTATGAATTTTTAGTGGTGTCCGTGGGAAAACCTCGTGACGGGGAGTACCGGTGACGCGTGCCTCGTTAGTACGACTCGTAAAGCTACTACGTCTCTGTGTACCGTACGTGTGTCTTCTAGAATTCGAAAACATTGTGGACAACTGGAGCTCTTTGAGTGTCGTTCGCTTTAAAGAGATCAGCTGCTGCGCCATCGTTCTCCCGAATATCAGTACACCTGGCGAAGGACATTGAACGACGTGACGTAGGACGTAAGAAAAAAAAGAATTCTTTACGCACAATTATTCCTGTTTCACTGAATCATATGAATTCGAGGAAAATGTTAGCGCTTCTCGATGGAAGTCGTTCGAAATAATCGCGATGTCAAAGAAATCGTGGGCGCCGAGCGGGAGGGGAAGCGTTGAAGGAATTCAGGGGAAATAGGTTTAACGCTCCGCGATAAAGGATATCCGAAGTATTTAATACCGATGGTAATCCCGGTCGAAATCTCTCTATCCACTCGAGAAGCACGAGATTATTCTCGAAAGAAAGAAAAGGAGAATGAAGAAAAAAAATGGCAATATCACCACAAAGCGAGAGGAAGAATAGTCCGAAAGACAGGGAGTCAGTGGTGGGGATACAGAAGGCACGAAGGGGGGAAACGACTCGACTCGTGTCGTAGCGCTATGCTTCGGTGGGGTATCTCCGCATCGTAGCATAGCCGCTGGTGTAGACTCGAATACATGCTCAGTAGTGGTCTGTCCTCGGTCGCGCACGGTCGTCGCGAGAGAGCAGCGTCCCTCGTGTCGGCCTCAGAGCGCAAATCGTGAGAGTGAGTGAGAGGGAGCCAGTGAGTGAGAAAGGAAAGGAAGGGAGACGGACTTAGAGAGGGAGGGGAGGGACCGTGGCAGAGATAGCCAAGCATCGACGGCATTAGCGTTTAAGGAGGCGCGATCGGGATAATCAGGGACCGAATGAAACGGCGAAAGTAACTGTGACACGAAGATATACAGTGAGACAAAGCCCGAGGACAATCGGTTGTCGCGGATGATACATTTTTCGACGTTTCCTTCGCCCGATACACAACGGTAATATAACGTGTATCGCGAGGTTGTTCGAAAAACGAAGAGAAGCGACTCGTGATATCGTACGAAGAACAAAGAAGTAACCAAGGCGTCTGCTCGGCGAAGAGAAGGAGAAGCAGGAGGAGGGATCTACTTTTAGGCATAATACGTCCTCGTTCCTTACTCCGTAACGGCGGTGACGAGACTTACGACGTTTCCTCGAGGTAAAGTAATTTCTAAATGACGTCACGTATTGTCAGTTTGACCAACCTCGACACCTCTTGTCTTTATCTCTCTTTCTCTCTCTCTCTCTCTATCCGTAGCTCGTAGCTCCGCTTTTATACCCGCCTATCCAATCTCGGCTCGGTACAATCCAACCGTCCCTATTATCCATAGTCTCTGTGTATTTCACCACCTCCAACCTCCTGCCGGCCCCCAAGCCCTACACCGTTCGTCGTGATATCCAAACGGATCCTACGCAACCTCGAGGTCTCACCGCAGACAGGACTCCCCCCGAATCCGTCTGTTATCAAGTGTCACGACGGCTTTGATCGTCCTGTCGAAGGATTCTAATTATAGTCCACCCTATAGATTACTCATATACGAATTGTATCCGTAGGACCCGTGCCGTAACGCAGACCTTGCCCTGTTAGATCGATCCAGTCGATTGCATCGATTCGCATTGTTGAGCTGTCGTGGCTGCCTAAGCGAGCTACAAGATACGATAGGCTCCCTGCGTCATTGATTCCTTCCGATAGTCAACTCCTCGCCCGATAAGAGCCCAACCAGAGACACGCAGCTGATACCCTGGTGCGAATCTGGTACGAGAGTACCCCTGGCCATTATAGAACAGTGAAACGGTGTCGAAGGAAGGTACATGGACACGTTATACATTAATCGAGGCTGCCGCGCTCTCAGTACCTATATATCAGGATATATACTGCATCTAGGTAGGTACAGTAGACCAGCCTGGGCGGATCGTGCTGCAAGGCCTAGGAGGAAAGGGAGGAGGCGACTCGCGTGAAAGTAAGGAAAGTGGGCCGTTTAAAGTAGTTTTCGTGACACGACGTCTCTCTCGCCATGATTCCAATGACGATTGGCATTTTTTTTATCGCCAACTCTCCTTCTCTCTATCCGTCGAAACTCTCACTTTTTCACGGGACTCTCTTAGTCTCCGAAACTCTACGTCTGATTTTTTCACCTATGCACATCCGGTAGAGCAAGGCTTCGCCGGTACACGGGGAACGTTGGGAATGCTGGATATAAGTTCGTAGACGATGCTAATGTCGATTGGTGATTGCGGCGGTTATGCCGTAGTCGCTGTCGCCTACTGGTATGCGGAGGAGGCGGATTACGCATTACCGAATACCCCATAAGACACGGATGCTTATGTAACTAGACGCTTGGCAAATTACCAGTCGTACAAGTTACGAAAATTCAACCTCATCCTATCTAACTTATCTTCCCTTTCCATCGGGCATAAAGCGTCGCCATTTCTTCGGACGGTTTTCCAGGGTCGCTGGAAAGGAGACCTAGGAATAATTCAATTAATCGCAATTGGCATTTATTGCGCTCTTCCTTCGTTCTTCCTGTTATGCGAGTTTATACCTTCCTCCGAATACGTTTTCATCTCTCGTTCTGCTACCTCATTTCTTATCCCGTACTCGGGAGTTTGATACATTTTTGTCTGTTTACAAATTTTTTATTTTCTTCTTTACCTCCTAAGCACAGTCAATATGTATATGAATTTTAACTAGCGAACGGCTCACTCACGGCCTGTTGGCATCGGAGCAGAGTAAGATATCGGTACACGGCACGGTGGGCGATAGTGCCGCGAAGCGTGTCCAGCTAGCGCCACCGTTGCGCCTCCTCTTATCCGTGGCTGTCGAGTGCCGAGAGCACAGCAGGCTTTCCGAGGACCCCGTAAATTTAGCGCACTGATCTCATTCCGCGGTGAATCCGTTCACGGAAATAGCGCAAACTCGTCGAACGTCGAGACGAGAATACTCGTTGCCGATCGCGTCCGCTGGAATGCGTAGGACGCGCGCTCTTGGTGATGAGTCTCGAGAGGGGGCTGCGGGTAGAGGAGGAACGGGGGAGGGGCTGACTAGCGGGATGCTACGAGACGATAAACAAAAACATTTCGGCATCACTGTTATTTCGCGTCATCCTGATTCTTTAACGATGCACACTTTATGTAGCAGATATATGTGTATATATATATTATTTGTTTCTACGTATCGCGTAGGAATCTCTTCCTCGAGAGCCTTTGCCGTATACGTGACTCGCGTGCATGGATAACCTTTTCGTTTAATTACCGCGGACGTACTGAATTTCCTATGCGAGTCGAGTAGTATTGCCCTCTCACTTTGACTCGCTCTCACTATCCGGGCGTATCTCTCTCCCTTGTTTCTCTCTCGCCAAAGGAGATAGCAGCGTCTATATGTCCTCTTGTGAATTCGGATACGGGAGAACGGAAGCCCCACGTGTAAAACATGGCATTGCCGTGCTACGGTAATACACAGTGATCGATGTCAAAGCGATGGGAATATCTCGAAACTGCTTTCGATCGTTCTAGATTATTCTTTCGTCTGCCGTCGACTAACTTATTGTTTCAGCGAGGTGGGGCGTGGGCAATGCTACTGCTTTATTTGCTTGGCTTTACTTTGAAACCGCCAGAGCTTATAAAGAGACAGGAGCTCGAGCGGGTACCTCCTTACCATCCGGCTGGCTCGAAAGGACTGCGAAGAACGTCGGAGTCAGAAATCGTGTCCGATCGATTTACTCAGCTTTCCGAACGCACGTGTTACCCGCGTTATCCGTCAGGTCGTCGTTGCTACTTTTTTATTATTTCCTATAATATCTACGCCGTCGAAACGTCCCGTGAAACGATCCGCGCGACAATTAGAATATCCCGAGATTTTATCGGCATGGAACATTATAAAGCGTTACGACTGTTATTAGTGGACGGTGCTCGTTATCGCGAAACGCCACTCGACCGGACTCCTACGGCGAGACGAAATCGAACGCTCGGCGGTAGAGGCGTCTCGACGGTGGTGCCGATATTTTCGAGCGCGTTCTGATGGAAATAAAAAAAAAGGATAGAAATAAAAAAAGAGAGGGCCGAAGCGCGAGCGGGAGAGTTTGATGAAACGAGGGCTGCGTATGGGTGGGTGGGAGGGGGAGAGGTGGCGGCTGGTGTGACGACGAGAAGCGCAGGAGAAGAGGAGCTGTGGGCTCGGCAACAACGGCGTCGGCGTCGGCCTCCGCCGTCTCGACCAGCTGGAACGCGTGACGTCACGCGTCTCTCTACCTACACAAAACGGCCGAGTGGTCGTGGCGTCTCGAGCTCGCTATACATCCCTACCTCCTCTACTTGATTCTACCGAGAGGCACCATTGCTCCTACCTCGAGCCTCTCGCTCGCTGTTGGTCGTACACTCCGATACCCTCGGTGGGGATAACATCTGCTCTTAGCGTGATTGCTGTGTATCGATGTGGCTTTGGCGCACGGACTCCGGCAACAAAGTAATCGTTCCGATTCGTTATTGAAATTCGAGCATCGTATCCTCGGCTACGATATCTGGTCCGCGTAGCCGTGCGAGTGCTACCTCCTTCATCAGGGTCTTCCTTGGGCTCCTTGGGATTGACGTTATAGGACGGCTGGGGCAAGGGGGCGCAGTCTAACAGGCGTAGGTCAACCGAACTGCCGAGGTACGACTAGGATCTGTCCCTAGCATCAATTTCAAGCGATAACCATCGTGCGTCCGGTGTCCTGGAATTGTGAACTTGACTTTATGGACTGTAACACGAAATGGAGAAATCGATGAGATACCGGTTATCGACGACGAACCTTGACCTAGGACGGATTTTAATACCGTCTTAACCGGATGCTCGACGTCGCCCTCGGGTCGAGGCGTCGACGGTGCTGCTCCTTTTTCTGTTTGGCCGTAGGAGACGGGGGTCGTTGACGCTCGGCTTTTCCCCGCCCGACGATCCTACGGGGAAAGTAGGTGGGTCTGCTCTACCTCTGACCTCAACACTTCGGTACCGATGCTGACGCCGATCCACGGGTTCACCTTGTCGCACGCGTACCCAAACTTTTTCTACGATCTACCTTAGGCTGTCCTGGGTTTTTTTGTCTCACTATGTAAACCTATCTTCGTGTACTGTTTTACCGTCCGGCTACCCTTATTTCCACCAGTCACCCTGGCTAACGACATCTGTCCCGGTGGCTCTTGTCGCACGTGTGCTCTTGGTCGAGCACCTGCGTATTTGCATCTATCCCAAGTACCTACTATTTCTATCTGTCGGACTCCCTAGTCGCGCATTGCCTATTCAACCGCGGTCATTTATGTACCGGGAGAACCAATTCGACGTTACGTAAGGCCACCCGAACCAACGTGTATTCCGTAATACGTAATCTCATAATCTATACCAGCTCATCGGTTCCATAGCCTTCCTTATGGTTCCTCGGACCTCGCTACACTCTATCCCAGGCTCTCTATCGGCTTTTAATGATATATCGATGCGCCTCGTACAGACGGCAGCTATACACCTACCTACCTGTATGGCTCTGGACGCGCTTGCATTTCTCACATTTCTCCATCGCCTATTTTCATTTACAAAAGCCATGCGGGTCCTTCGTGAACGGGCGTTACGATTTCTTTTTACTGGATCAAGAAGAATTACTTGGGAGAATTCTATTGACTTCGTAAATGCCTTTGTGTGTGTGTGTGAGTGTGTGTATATATATATATATACACTGTAAGCTTTCGTATATAGATATCGTACCAGATGCTTCCGTATCGATCCATGTCCATTTCACCAGTTCCGACCGTTCTAAATATGAAAAATTTTTCAAAACTCTTCTCTCATTGCGGCTTCGGAGAAAGTCGTCTTTAATGGTCACGGCCTATTTAACCGCAGCTCGGTGCACATCGGCGGGGCACTAGTAGTCCGCTCTCTAAATCAAGAAAATACCCTAGAATGCAATTTCGAGCCTTATCCGTGTCTTTCGCAGGGATCATCCTCATTCCGATATGTAACGTTTTCAACGTCATCGCTTATCGCTCGAGTCATACGGCAGGCAGCTTTTACTCGAGGCACTGGCGCAATCACTTTTGCATAACCGAAAGCTAAGATAAAAAATATGTTCATGTCTGATCGAACATTTCTTTGTTCTGGATAAATTTTTTTTGTTATATTCCATCACGAAAGTCAAATAAGTAGCTGGAAAACGGATGCAAAAATCATAACGGACCGGGCACGCAGCACAAACGGTACTGCGGCCCACATGGAGGAAGTCCTCCGAAGCGTATAGAGTACCTACACTTAGTATATGCTTATATGATATATATATATACATATATGAACAGGACAGTACTACGTCGCGACGCGTCATTGTCGGATAAATATTTTTCCCGGTGACAGTCGAAAGTCCAGTATGTAAATCTAACCCGAGTTCGTGCAATTCATTGTTACCCCGAATCCACCTTGTAAAAATGTACCGGGTGTTTGGCCAGTCTGAAAAATTTCTTGACTTTACCATAAAAATAATGGCGATGTCATGCCCGCTCAATGTAAATGATATTAAACGTTTAGTGCAGTATGCAACTTGTTGGCGTAAAAAAAAAAAAGTTTTTTAAATCTACTACGTCACAGCACGGAACAAAAGTGCAACATAATAGCAAGTGACGGCGCAGGTAGCCTTGCGAACGTGTCCTTGCCCGAAGCGGTTCCTTGTCGCTGGAGCTAATCGTGAAAAAAAAAAGGCAGCAATATATTCAAGGGAACTCCGTAGCGCTTCGCTAAAAGTCAGATGCCACCTTCGCAGCATCTCCGTGCAGTGCCTCGAGTCCAGCGTCCCGAAACTCGAAAGGTTCGTAAACGACGTTAGCGCTCCTGGACATAGGCAACACTATCGTGGTTAGCAGTAATATATTAAGTTCGGTACAAAGTAGTAGTCCCTAGCAGTTGTTGGGACTTGTGGTAGTGGTGTAGCACGTAGCAGGAGTAATACGACTAGTATTGGTGGCCGAGGCTAATGGCCAGAGTCGTCGACACCGTCCATCGTTTGACCTGCTCTTTTTTTTTTCGATGGTTGGTCCGAAGGTACCAAGAAGGAGAAAAGGCCCCTTTCTCAATTCCCCCTCGATTCTCAAGAAGTCGGCATAGCAATGTCCGAAAGTAAAATTCCTCGAGTCGCTCGAGACACGAAATTCCATTCTAAAGTCCTCATATATACCATTTCACGGGAGATACTAGGGATACAGTGACCTAGTGTACATGTAGGGTGTTTTCGGAAGGTATTTTATTATTATGACAATTAGAGAAGCGCCTGGCAGTTTGTACGGAGTCGGGGATCGGTTGGCTGAACACGGTGCGTTATGTTCTCCGGCATTGGGCAGAAGACGCTATAACCCAACCAGTAGGAATCACAACGGGACAGGCTCGTTACGGGCTGGAACGACACGTAGGCATACAGTTTCGCGTGCGCTGCTGGTAACAAGAGGATACGAGAACCAACTGTATTTTCGAGCAGGAGAATCAGCCGCGGTTCGAATCTCGGTTCGCCGGCCCGTATTTATTTATAACTGTAAACCATTCGGTAATTCTTTTTGCCCTCGCATTCCATCCAAGGCCCCCGTGAGCAAGTCGAGAAGGCTCGATCGACGGAGACTCGCCGCCCGCCTTCTATCCGTTCACGGAGTTACTTTCTATTTCGATCGGTGCAATCCGGCGTGCTCGACCGTGATCGGCTGTGGTTCCTGCGAGAGATCGGCTTTTGCGCAGGTTTGTACCACGAGACTCGTTACAATTACGGGATTAGGAGCCAAGAGATATCTTAACGCATATAGATCAGGCGGCTCGGTGGTGAAGACCCTGAACCGCCGTTTAGAATATGCGTTTTCTATTGCTCTATAGTATGAGGGCCACGGGTGTATATGGCTATTTAGATTCTGGGGTATGTATGGTGTGTATATATGTATGGCGTGGGGTCGAGGAGAGGCCATTCTCTGGGTATGTACGTGGAGGAGTGTACTCGCCGAGCTGAGGAATAGGGTTAGGGAGAACGTTAGATTCCGTAGACAGGAACCCGAGAGAGAGAGAGAGAACGGGGAGGGTCCCCGAGGAGTCGCAACCGACGCTCGAGTCAGCGACACGAGCGAGACTTTGCAGTTAGGTAACGTATCACGGTTTTTTCGCTCGCAGAGAAAGTTAGCCTAGGCGCTCCTCGAGCGTAAAATCGCCTCTCGATCTCTAGTTTTAATTTAAATAGCCTTGGCTCGGCCAAGTCCTGGCAGACGAGTCGAGATTATTATTTTAATCCTTGGACACCTTTTTTTTTATCTAAACCTCTCTCTCTCCGCCTTCACGCACAGGAGCAACCTGGAAGCGTACGAGCCTCGAAAAGATCGAATCTAACACGAAGGACGTCGCGCCGATATTTATATTCCGATCGCTATCGGTAACGTTCGTAGGATCTACCAACGTCTGTGATTTCGTTTCGGTCTACGGTCGTAGGTCACGATGTCCACTAGTCCGATGTCGAGATATCGTTTCTTAAATCCATAAGGTAATTCTCTATGGAGGAAGCGGCTTTACTTACGTTAAAACTGAAAACCAGCCTTGTATACCGTTAAGCGTGACAAAGATCTCCCAAGGGGGAACAGGAGGGACGATCACGGCATTTTGTGGTGGTTCTCTTGTCGAGATGTTGCTCCTAGCGCCACCTGGCGCTGGGAGCGCCGAACTAACTACTTCTCGTAGCGGATCGAGTACGAACTGTCAGTTCGTAAATACTTCAGGAGCAATCGCCAGTTTCCTGAGCTTGCAAGACTCTATTTTTCTTTTTGTATGTATATATTTTTTTTTCTTTCACCATCATCGCCTAAGAGGCTGCGCTCGAACGCGCGATGATCTATTTTCGTCTGGTCGAGGGTCAGAGACGCATTTGGCTCCGCGGAAATGACTTCCGACTCGTCGTGACGTCACGTCCGCCCTAAGAGGAGATGTATCTCGCTCTGAAACAATCGTACCAAGTCTAGTCTATTTGTATATCTACTTCTATTTTCCTTCTTCCAACATCTTTTCTCGCCCCCCCCCCCCCCCGACCATCTTTCAATATAAGTATCTCACTCTTTTGCTACCTACCTCTTTATCTCTTTCTCTTTCCTTTCAAATATTTCAACGCTCGCCAGTCAGCCTTCCGACTCGCACCCTTCCCCTACAGTTCCTTCCTTAAGCTCACTCTCTCTCACCACCTCCAAGTGCCTCTGTTTACTCTGGATCTGCAACCGCCTATGGGAGTAGAGAACAAAAAAAAATGTCTAAAGTCTCTATAAATAGTATTTTAACCGTCCCGTAGCCCTTACCCGGACCAGGATCATTGACACTTTATCGGTACCTTATGTGGCCCTTAGTTACACATGTATCATGTATTACGGATACGCTTATCTATAGTGTAGTAAGAAGCGTATACTGTATCTATCAGGCACAGCTACTGGTATAGATATACTTAGCACGTAGGGGAATATAATGTGGGTCAATGTTGACGGAACAATAGGAAAATCTCTGTCCTTCCTTCTTTAACTACCGATTGGACGCATTACGTAATGTGCCAGTATTTATCTATGGCTAAAATTCCATTTTACTTTAAGTTTAGAACAGAGAGGAAAATTGTACGACACATTTATTACGTACGGTATATCGGATCGTCGCCAGGTCTCTGATGTCGCTACCAGGAGCCGTAGAGTGAAACAGCTCCACCTCCTGAGTCTCTGTTACTCGGAGCATGTCGATTGCGTTCAATCGGGACTTGCTTTCACCGAGATCGATTAACGACGCTCCGACACTTTTACCAAAGGATTTTCTACAACCTGGCACTCGCTATTTCTACTTTCAGACGCTAAAATGAGACTGGAGGAGGACCTGGTGATACGCAGGAGTCGACCCACGATGATATCAGCCAAGTACAGAGCTCGCGAGGAACGCAGGAGACTGCTGAAGATATCAGCTGGCAAACTGAGGCGCATCGAGGATCCTGAGGCCAGTCTTTGCAGATCGGTGCTGATTAACAATGCCGTGAGAAGACTTCAACGTGAGAATCGAGACGAGAAGACCAGGAACTACGGACTATCCCTTGTTCCGTTTCTGGACGATTCTACCAAGGAGAACAACGTGGGAAGCAATCTGAATGTCACCACGATCGATGGCGATACTTCCCAGAGAAAGAGGTTAGTTTTCATTCCGACGAAGGTTTCGTTCGCTCATGTGCGCCTGATTGATATTTTTTTTTCTATATGACGAATATGAAATTTCAGGCTGGGCGAGGAGATCAGAAGCGACGACCTGAGTCCCAAGAGACAGAGGCACGACGATCTTGATCTTCAGGACGACGTGTTCAGCGACTTTTACATTCTACCGCCTACTCCAAGACTCCTGTCCCATATCGATGACGTGTCAGAGACACCGCTTGCCCTGGGCTTCCCCGAGAATAGACTCATCAGCAACGAGAACCGCTCCACCACCTCTACGAGTAGTGGTCTCTTTGTGTCTGAACTGAACGATGCCCAACTCACTGTGAACTCCGTTTCTAGAGGGACGGATATGGGGTTGATGGAGGTCACCGATGTCGCCTGCGAGGCTGACAGAATCTGTGAGTTCTCCAGGTTCGCGGATCCTACCAAGACCCTGGAGGAGAGGTACGAGGATCTACACTTTGATCTCTCGAAACTCGAGCGTAATAACAACCAGAGCTGCGGACGGGCCTTCCACGACATCATGACCTTTCACAGCCTCGTACCTGGATTAGAGACCTAGACGAAATACAAGCCGTGGATACGTCCCAAGCGCGTGTCCAAGCCTTACGCGTTAAGCCGGGACGTTCCTACTGAAAAGAAATAGGGAATTAGAGTCGAAAACAATGAGAGAAAAATGATAAACTTTTTCTGCGCATGTACAGGTGCATGTACGTCCCTGTAGGACGCCGTCGATCCTCCATGAGATCTTAAATTAATCGCAGGGTGTGCGTATATTAATCAACTGTGATATTTAGACATCCCGGATTCTGGATAACTATTCTTACGTTGGACCGGGCTCTTTTCTTCTCTTCGGATCATCATTGATCGTCGTAATGACGAGGGCAATGATGCCTGCGCATCTCGCTGACATCCGGACAGGAGAAAAGGAAAATATCGCGAAGATCCAGATCTCGCGATGCGCGTATCTTAAAAACATATCGCGTGTCAAATATGGAGACTTTTCATACAGCTTCCACGGTACCGTACAGCACCTTAATATATATGTATACAGTATACATATTGTTTGTACATAGAGATACTTTTTTAAAAACATGTTATCCAGAGGGGAAGAGACGATTGAGAAAATGCGTATAACTGTTGACGAGTGAATGACGCTGGCACCGATTATTCGGGTGAAGTGAGATCAGAGCAGCGGCAGGAATGAAAGGATTAAATTGTCATAATGCATGAGAGAAGGTGAGAATGGAGATGTGAGAGCTGGTGAGAATGATATAGTAGAATTCAGATTGGGGAGGTGGGATGGGGCGGTTCCAGAGACGTATGCTTGTACATATTAGAGTATAAATATAAGTCTTCGTAAAAGTGGAATTATTTCTAAGTAATAATATTATTATTATAACGTAACGACACAGGCCTTAGTTTATTCTTTCGATTTCGTTATCCGTAATAATGTTCCATTACTTTTTAACGTGTAGCTCTTAGTCAGACGGCATCGCCGTGGTTTTATTTTCCTCGTATCTTATTTTCCAAGATCGTACACGATCGCCCCCTCCTCCCATGAATCACGCCATCGCCGAACGGCCAAGCCAACTCGTTTACAACTTTTTGAATTATTACGTTCTTGTCTCCCGAATGGCCGCTTATGGAGATTCCTTCTTTCTTTTTCCTTCTACCAGCGTGATTGCGTCGTCGCCACGATACGTTCGTCGTGTGCTCTTACGTAGTTCTTATTTTTTATTCTTTAGTCTATTTAAAAAAAAAGCGCAGCGCCTCTTCGGCAAATCTGAAGATACGACGAAACGTTGACGGTGGCGACGCCTATCCGTTGAAACTATAAACAGACGCGCGTTTCTAACACCACAGAACACGTGCTGTACTTAAAGACCATTGGGATTGGTCGGCGACCAATTAAGTTACGACGGTTCCAGCCTTAATTTCGTACTCGTCTTTAACGCCGTTATCATGATTAAAGAGATACCTTTTTATCGGGCCAAGGAGAGAATCATTAGGATGACGGTAACGATGACGACGACGTGGACGTAGACGACGACGATTATGATAACGAGGACGAGAATCTTGACCAAAGTGAGGAGAGCGTGTGAAAGAGCACAGAAAATAATCCAATCTTCCGTAGAGTGCCCGGGTCACGTGATTTCTTAAATTCACAGTAAACACCCGAGGGGAAAGGCAGAGGGCAGCACTCGAAAAGTCCCATAGAAGAATTAACAAGGTGCTCCGATCATGAAAATCATAGGAGCATACAAAAAGGGAGATTAAGAATGATCGTGACCCATATTTCTTGTAAATAGCTATCCCGTTAGTAACCGTAAGACAGCAACATATGTATAAAGTTTCGTACGTTGTTTAGATTTTAGTACTAGTTATCCAAAATCAGTTACCAATTATACGAAAAAATGCAAATAAATCATAAAAAAAAGATCAACGAATTTTTCTTCTTTCTTCATAAAAAAATTCATCCGAATACCAATCATCCCGGATCCCATCCTCACTGTAGCGAGAAAAAAATAACGATACAAGGGCTAATCGTTTTTTTTGCATTTTTTATTGAGTGTTGCGAATATATACAAAGGATAGAGAACTAAATAACTATTAGATTTTATAACTAAATAAACAAAGGTTGTTATAATAGTAGTAACGTGTGTTAATATTAATTTAAATAACATAATAATCATAACTCAGACGTGGACACGCTGAACCTTAATAAGGTCCTACCCACAAGGGGATGAAGACCTTCGCCTTCGCTTTTTCTCTTTTCACTTAATTCTTTTTGAGCGTTCAGCGCATCTACGCCGCCCTATCACTTAACATACACAATTCTCGATTCTCGTCACTCCCCACTCCACCCCTAATCCTTCGTATCGACCGGAGAAACCCTCGACGAGAGTTCAAAGGGTAATTCCGTACATGAAGATTATTCTCAGGCACACATCGGGGACCCAACGAGCCTCACGTGCTTCCTCGCACACTTAGGGTGTTGCGATGCAACAAGGACCAATCGAGTGTCAATCTAAAAACTTATTAAAAAAAAAAGAATCATCCTCGAAGCCCAACGCAACTCACGTTGCGCCCCGATTCCAAATCTGTTCGCTTTATTGCTTGTAAAATATCTCTCATTCTCACGTTCTTTCATGCTAACGCTATCTTTGACAATCTACTCGCTTAACCTTCCTTTTACATACATTATAAATTACGGACACTTGGAATCTCCTCGTCGAAGAGCTTCGACGATGTCCGCGAGGTCGTACGATCGGATTTTTTAATTAATTAATTAATTAATTAATTCGTCCTTGCTCGATCGAATCACGACGAGAAAATCAGGTCCAAGATAATCAGCCACGCCTTCGGTTCCGTTTACAATAGTTTATATCCCCTTCTCTGCCACCAGAAAAATAGAATTCTTAAAACTTAAACTCAGTTCGCGCACTTCCGTTCACTCTTAACTGCTCGTTAAAGGGTCCACTGTTTACCTGGGGCACTGTAGACCAAAAAAAAAAGAGTGCCCGGATACTGACGAGGTATATCAATTCATTTTCATTTTTTAACTCTTTCTACGCTCGTTCCAGTCGCAAGGCCTATTTTCCAAAACCCACGCGTCCTCCTGCTCGGGGTTATGCAATATACAAAAAATAATATGTCTTCGCGTAGACGTTACCGAGAAACGAAAACTCGCCAGTATCCCAAGACTCTTTGCCACAGTCGTAAACGCTTCGTTATTTTCACGTTATCGTTTCTTTTCTCATTCTTCCTCTCGTCTCTTTCCGTCCAGACGCGAAAGTCTGTGTCAACAATTGATTATCAAGCGACTGCAATAATTCACTTTAGTTCGATATACATATATTTATATATATAGATATATCAAAAATATCCTTAGTAAAATAGAGCATTTTATATATATAACGTACATTCGCGTACCTTTTCAATTATACTTCATTTTCACTATATATATTTATATATATGTATATAGGCGCGCCTCACGAGTGCATCTGCTTATCGCGTGCTATCGCTAAGCACTGTATCCATTTCAACATTTTTTTTCAAATCAGAATTTTATATTATTTGCCGCATTCGTGTGTCCATCCAGCCTTGTAAACGTGTTCCCAGTCGAATATACAGGCTCGCTCAAAAACAGTCTACAGTATTCTTTTTTTTTTCACTGTCCAATAAGTTCTACCGGATACACGACTGTCAGTCTCATGTCACTTGTCAATTCATCCTTAACGATTGCAAGATACGCAAAGTACAGAGGTGACTCTGCCGATCAATCGTAAAATCATCTGGATCCTCATGGGAATTGCCATAATAGATTTTTTGACTTTGCGAATCTTGAATTCTCAAATTTCGTAAAAGCATAATCATTCGTCGTCTCCTTCTTGATACATTGTACGCCTTTTGTTTTTAATATATACTGTTAACGTTGTTCCTTGTGTCTTCTGCGATTCAAAATTTGCGAACAGTTCGAGCTCGCGCTTATTTCACCTTCCATTCTTCTTCGTCTTGATTAATTTAATTATTAACTATTTACAGTCGAATTATCACTTGTTATGACGCTAAACGATGGCGAATCGCGAGCGTCCATTTTTTTGTGCTGCTTACCGTATTTGCGGATTCTGAACAATAGAATAAAAAAAGAGACACGGTAGTTTTTACGCATATCGTTTCCCATTAGAACACAGAAAAAGAGAGAGAGAGAGAGAGAGAGAGAGAGAGAAAATAATAAAGGAAATGCTGAACTGTCTCGCGCGCCATTTTTCTTTTCCCTTCCACAACAATCAGGCTCGCCTCGCGATCGCAATCGTGAGCGTCGTTCGATCATTCGATTATTTATCAGCTAATCGTTATCTATTAGTTTATGTACATTGCAGTAAAGTAGTCCTGTAATAAATAAGCTCAACTCCTATACCTAGTTCATTTATTGTTTATATAATAACCTAATTCCGTCTGTATAATTACAAACAATTATTATTATGCTCCTCGACGTCTCTCAAAAGGCGAATATGTAGAAATCTCAGGACGAACCGGGAAGTGCTTCGTTTTCGTTACTCGAAAAAATATATATATATTATATATACTGTATATACAGAGTTATTCAGGACTACTAAATCACCTGAATAATGGTTCTACCATCGGGATTAATAAAAATCAAATGGATAGAACTATGCTCAGGTGACTTAATAGTCCTCAATAACCTTGCATATATGTATACACATATATATACGTGGGTACAACAATAGTGTCCAATTACGTGGAAAAAATGAAAAAGAGTGTCAAAGCTCCCAATCACATTGAATTTCCGTTTTCTCAACGGAAGCTTCTTGCCAAAAGACAAGGAAGCCGATGCTGTTTTAGACTGTTAAAAATAAAAGTGGCGCATCGATAGTGTCTAAGCGACAATAATTATTCGTGTTTACTACGCATAAACACTTTTGGTTTTTTGTCCACGTGCGATATACAGGTCAAAAAAAAATTAAAATATAAAGATTTATCAGCGTTAATACGCGAACGCTGCCAATGGGTTCGTCCATCATTAAAAGTTTCAGTAAATAACTCGTTATAATCACGAAACTCGAGCATCCCCGTTGGAATCTAAATTATTAAATAATGAAATGAACGCAAAATGGAAAGTACTCGGGTATTATTCTGATATGGTACTTTTCAACTATAACTCGTTATATGTATATTTATGTGTATGTGTGTGTGTTTCTGTGTATACATATATACTGTCTTAAGTCAGCATTTCTGTAGTATTTAGTTATTAGACGAATAAAAACTAACGACTCTCTATTTCATCCGTGTCACTTTTAGGCACTTTTTTTTGGGTGAACAGATTATTACGCTCGTGTAAACTCTTCTGCTTTGGTTGAAATACGTGAAGAACCTATCGTTCCATGAAAACGCGCTTGTGTATATATATTTTTATTATCTAGTTTAATCACCTCTTCTTACTAGTTCGCTTGATCCTGATGCAATCGTATAGAGTCATGTGTACGTAATCTTATATGATTTTAACGTATCTGGAAAATAGTGTGTAACGTTCGCGAGAATCATTTTTGTTAATTGAATTGATTAGAGTGGATTTATATCGTTTTAAGTTCGCGCTATGTGATTGCGCACTACTTATTATCATGAAGGCAGTTTTACGCTGTGACTTCTTCTTCGTGCTGCGACGATGTAAGTTGAAGAGGGGATGTGGCGTTAAGAAATCTTAATGATAGATTTTTCTCTGACTCTTGGGCTAAATCATTTATCCTGTGTGGTAATAGCTTCACTTCTATCCTTTATGTACTTCACTTACTTGTCAGCTCCTGGTGCCCCATGTACTGGGCCAGGAGATGTTCACTTGTCAGCGGATCTAGGGACCGTCTGCGGTATCACCGTGAGGGACTTCGGAATTTTTGGCAATATTGGAATAGGGTTTGGTGGCTTTGTCGTCACCTGTATGGACTTCGGTAAGTTCAGGTTGCTGAGTAGATTTTGGGTCGGGGTGCTGCTACTGTTCTCATTGGACGCACTGCGTACGTCGCATATCAGAGGTTCGAAGTCGCTTCTACTCTGACGACTTAACATCTCCTGCTGTATCCGCAGGTGCTTTTGAAATTGGGTCTGTGCTGCGATTTGGGCCTTTTGATATTGTGTGGGAGGTTTTGGTCCTGTTGGAGAACTCGAAGTTCCTGAAGAACTGCCAGGATTCTGAGACTGCTTCTCATTGAGCAGCTGCTTCTGCCTTTTCAGTGATTGCAGTCGCTTAAAGTCAGGTTCGCTCAGCTGAAAGACCTTGCCACCTGAGGTCACCGAGACCTTGTTACCCTCTTTGCGTCTTAGTGCTCCATTTGTTGCGCTTGTTGACGGGAAACTGAGACGTTGCAGATTTGGCGGAGGTTTCTTGATGATCGATACACCGGGATTCAGTTTGAGGACCCGTGGTGGGCTACTCTTTGCCGATTGGGAAGTACCTGGCAGATTGTAGCCAGTGGATATCAAGGAACTTGTGCTTGGTAAGGAAAGCCTGTCTCTTTCGAGCACGTAACCCCCGCTTAGTCTGCGCGAATTACTGTACTCAGCAGATATCGGCTCCATTATCGGTTCGTCCATTTTTTCAGGACCTTCGTACGATATTAACCGATTTTGTACTGAGGTGGAGTAATTGATTGCATTGCGTGAGGCATTCGGTGCTAATACAAGATCTCCGGATCTGTAATACTTCTCCAAGAGTATCAAATGTCTGAGGAATGAGCTTTGATTGCCGTAAGGCCTCTGAAGTTCCTGCCACAGCATCTTTGTGTCCCGGTCATATTGTATCATCGTCGTGCATTTCTCCCAACCCTGAGGAGTGACCTCGCGAACGTTATTGAATTCGATATTCGTGTGGAGATTCATCTCCTCCTCCCCGGGGAAAAGAGTGCGGACACTGATAGAAGGATTGGCACCGAGTCTCTGTACCACAGGATTTATATCATTGTTCGTTTTCGGTCTTTTGGGCAACCTGGTGAGGGTGACTTCCCTGTCCATCGCCAAGATCTCGACAACCTCATTCGAGCCATCGGAAGCCAAGGACAAATTACCAGGATAAACTTGAGAATCAATCGACTTCCGCTTCTTTAGATTCTCCTCGTTATTCTCAATACTTAGAACCTGAACATCCGTCGGCATCGTCTCCTCACTTGGATTCCCTTTCGTACGATTCTCACTGCTTGTCTCAGAATTGGTCCCCTCATTTTTGCTTGGTTCTGGCGTCGACTTCTCCGACGTGGAATTGTTCGTCCCGTCAGGCAATTTAAAACTGCTGTTTTTACTCTGCTGCGAGCACTTGTTCTTTTTACGTTTACTCTTCTCCTTGGTCGACTGTCCTTGCGCAGTCTCTTCCTCCTCGTTCTCCAGCACGTCAATTTCAAGACAATGCAAGATTCTGCGCAATTACATTTATTTGTATTAATAGCAATACGAAATATCCTTTATTCCATATTAAATGAAAAGACACCCACCTTTTTCGATAACTCTTACAGAACGACCTGTGATTGGCATTCATATTTTCCACATCCTTATACTTAAGCTGTAGCTGTGCAAAGTAACGACAGAGCTTACACACAAAAGTGTCCGTGGTAAGAAGCACAGGAATACCCTGCTGCCTTAGTCGCTGATTCAGCTCATCAGTTTCAGCGGTGACTAACTGATGGGTATGGTTGCGTACCAAACGACGTTTGCACAGAGCACATGTCAAGAATTTTTCGATTTTCGAATAATGATTCACACAAAACGATGGGGATGTATGTTGTGTAGATTCCCAATCAATATCCACATGTGTCTAAGAAAAAAATTCATTCGCATGAGCTTAACTGATAACAGAGATATTGTAACCCTAGCATGATGTTAACTTCTGATAACTAACCTGATTTTGAAGACCCGCCTTGATCTTAAAAAGCCACCAACGTTTCACATGATGTCGCGCTGGTTCCCTACAATCTCTTGCCGTACACTTTGTCACCATGAGTTGCCGTCTCTGAGGTTTTGTTTGCAAATTCGTTGGACTCGTGTTTGCCTTAATTAGAAGAAATAGCAATAATATAATTCTACTATAATTCCCAGATTATTTTTAACTTTGAAACTTTGATAAAGTCGACATACCTTTCTGTCAACGTGGCGATAACAAGCATCGCACAGACAGGAATCCTTCGTGAGATGTCTTTCAGCGTTTAAGATCTTTTTACGTCTTTCATCAGATCTCATTTGCGCCAAGTGCATAGGTGTATCCAGAGAGCCGAACTTGCCAAAGCAATAGCAGCAAACGTCAGCACAGAGTCGACCAGGATGAATCGAAAAGGATGATGATTTCTCAGGTATCACCAAGGACTGACGATCCTTGGATGGCACCTCCTCGTTGTCTTCGTCTGTTCATAATGAAAAACAATGTTTAATGATCTGCTTTTCTTTACATTAGGATGCTGAACTACCCTTCCAAGGCTACCCTCCAACTTTGGTTGTTATACGACTTGTATGCAGTTAATACGTACCGACGAAGCACCAAAGTTAGAAAGCACAGTGGCTTGGTAGAGAAGAAAGCACTGGTTATACTAACTATGTGCATGCTTTGTTATTTTCTCGTAACAAGATCTTGATAAGTGTCTCAATATTAACCGGAGGATTGTGAAAATAGATCAGTAATTTGGTCACGTTGAAGAAGCTTAACTGGCATTTATTTGTATTGGAGATCAGGTGAAATTGATCCTTGCACTTATCCTCCGGCTGTAACAGCTTGTAAGATCAAACCGTAATGTGAGAATCTTGATAAAAGCGGTAAAGGAAAAAGGTGTGATTAAGTTTGTAGTTATGCCCGCAACCAGGATTACCGCAAGAGTGTCTGTGGTTAGTAGTGAACTTGCGGTTCGCACCAGAGCTGCTATCTCCCAAACCACTGGTTCCAAACTGCAAAATAAGGAAGTTGATAAAGGTTTATTCGTTTATCAATGTATTTCAGGTAAATAGACATTGATTAGATACATAAAAATTCGTACCTCCTTCTGAATGGTGTAAAATTCTGGCGAATCACCATCGCCATCTCCACGACCTTGTTTCAATACCATTTTTAAGGGTGAGCGCGACCTCTTCTTGTCCTTGTCCTTTTCCTTCTGGACCCTGATCACCGTCTTCAGGGTACCCGTGTACTGCTCTTTCTTTGCTTTTTGATGATTCATACGTTCAGCAGCTTTCTCAAGGGACTCTAGTCCCAGTAGACGAAGGATAGACTCTTTCTTGGCTTTGTCTTCGGGTGTCTCCAGGATCTTGGACGTGAGACCGACGCTACTGGAGGACTCGCCGGAAGTAGATGCTTCGTCAGAATCCTTCTGGGATGTTTCAGGAGTTTTCGTGATTTTACATTCGCTGTCCGATGTCGCATCTATATTGTCAGTCTGTTTGGGTGTGTGACTCTCTGGTCTGTTCCTTGAAAGAGTTTCGCTACTTTCAGATTCATTCTGCACACTCTCCAGGTCATTTTCGGACTTACTACGGATGGCCTCCACTACGTCCTCTACCTTGTTTCCTCGTGCCCGGCCACCTTCAGAGAATCCTCTGAAGTTCTCACCATCTTCTAGAGACTTTCCGTACTTGCTTACATGAGAACGATTATTCTCATTGATCTTTGCTACTTCATTATCTAATAACGTCTCCTCTTTATTCTGTTGATCAGATTTCCTCGTATCACGCTTACTGCGCTTGGACTTGATCGTACTTTGTTGTTGTTGTTGTTGATCCTCTTTACGCCTTTTGACCTCCCTGCTTCGTCGCGTACGGATCTGTGGCTCCGCCTCGAATTTAACAGTAATTTGACCACTTTCTGCGTCAGCTCTCAGGTTTGTTCTTGACTCTGGAGTTGCTCGCTCTTCCGACGATGAACCCTGATTGTCATCCATGTCCATTTGAACGATATCTTCCTCGACCTTGATCTTTACTTCACTGCGCTCGATGCTTTTTGATTTTTGTCTAGTTTCTATTTTCTTCTGTCTATCTCGTGTCCTTAAGACTCGTCGGGTTTCCTCGTTTGTCGATTTCTGTTCATCCGTGTTCTTTTCGTTTACAGACTTGTCATTATCAATCACCATCTCTACCACGAGTTCCTGGTTACTTTTTTGTTTACCCAGACTCGATTCGCTGGGGACATTGGCGTTTATGTTGAAATTTGATACAACTGATTTATCAGCATCTTCAGCAACTTCTGTACTTTCAATATCCGCAACCTTCTCCTTGGAAGGCAAAGATGAATTTTGAGCTAGGTTCTTGGTAGAGTTTTCGGAATTCGTATCACAGCCATTTGGTGTAGATGAATGACAACTGTTTCTGAGGGTTTTAGTAGCCCCGTTTGTCTCGCGAGAATCCTTATTCTCATTTTGAATCTCATTGGAGCCACTAGACTCATTCTGATGAATCTTCTCCTCGTTAAGGACCTCGCTGATCTCATTGGCCACGGCTAAAGCGTCAGAGTCAGCGAAGGACGTCTCCAAGGCTTCCAAATATCTATTAGCTTCCGCATCCGTTTCAGAATCTATTGGGTCGTCATCCTTCTCTTCAACTTCCGCCATATTCTCACTTTCCTTTGTCTCTTTCTCGGTAGTATCTACATTTTGAGCTTGCTCACTGTTTATGGAATTTTTCGGGGTTTCCTGGTTCGCCGAACTTTCCGCGACGAGTCTCTCGACCTCGCGTGAAATACTTTCCAGGGTTTCAGACTCATCTGATCTCATTGACGTATTTAAACAGGTGTCAGTTTCCGATCCACTAGGGTTCGGCAAGGAATGTTCCTCTAGTAAATTATCAGAAACAGTTGCGGTGGACGATAAAGTCTCAGCCAGATTCTCATTGCTATCAGTAGACTTAGCATTACTTGATGCAAGCTCCTTAGACTTGATCTCGCGCTTAAAGTTCTCATAGGTTGGTACACCTTCGTTCAGTTCTTGAGAGTCAGTCATTTCCATTTCCTTAGAGTCAGTACATTTTTGAGCGTTCTTGTCCAGAATCCTAGAGGACTTTCGTGTACCAGAATCGATACTGGAGTCAGAAGAGCTCTTGTCGATGATCCTCATTGACTTTCTGGTGCTAATTGCTTTCCTTCCACTGTCAGGATTTTTATCCTCCTCATCCTCGTTCTGATCCTCCGGTTTAGAGTCTAAAACGTTCACGGTAGTGCTCGAGGATTCATTCTTATCCTCCTGACAATCATTATCGATGGATTTCGAAAAGCTCGCACAGTTCCTGTCGGCTGAATCTACTTCATTGAATCCTCTGGCTATGTCCACGTTCGAGGGTTCGCTCTCCTGTGTCTTCTGGGACTGCGTGTCCACCAATTCCATGTCACCCATGACTAGTTTTTCGATCTCTTTGGCAGTGTCAGCAACTTTAGGCACCGAATTCTCTGATCCCTCTGATTTACTTTCATTCTTGGAGATATTAGGCTTATCCTCCTCGGTGTTGTCATCGAGACCAAGTTTCTGCGACTCGGCGCTAAGAGGCGCTACGATCTCTTCAATTTTAGGCACCTCGAAGTTCTTGTTTAACGAAAGACTCTTCTCAGGACCGAATATTTTACTCTCGATAGACTTCGCAATGGTCAGCTTGATATTCTCAATCATCTGATCAATCTGGGACTTGGAGTTACCATCGCTCTTCTCATTCCCGTAGAAGGAGCTTACGGTCTTCTTCATTTCCAGGTTAAGACTGCTTCTACGACTTTTGGGTTTGTCAACTAGTTTTCCCAGGACGGCGTCCTTGCGAGGTTGTTCCGCATTTGATGACTTCTTTGCGTCATCCTGGGTTTCTGAACTCTTTGACAATACTTTAAGGTCGTCTTTTGTATCTTCAACTTTGGTGTCGTTCTCAGAGTTCCTGGCTTTCGTTTTCGAACGTAACGTCGGGCCAACTTCACCAGGTCTATCGCCGCGCTCGCTGTTGTTGTTGTTCTCGATCTCTGCTCCATTTTCAAGGGCGTCCTCGAAGGTCTTCTGCATGTCGTCCTTGATAGCTGATACCTCGTTCTTCCCGGCCCCTTCCTGTGATTCTCCTGCACTGGACTCGTAGAAGCAGGACTCAGCGTCCATGTTGTCGTCCGATACGGACTCGGCGCAAGTGTCTGAAATAACGGGGTCGTCCGAATTAAGTCTACGACGCTTCTTGACATCCAACTCTGCCGGTATTCCCGAATCAGATAGTTGTCGCAGTTTACCGTTTCGTAGACTCCTTGACGTTAGTCCTACGTTTGATCTCTTTCTCAGCTGAATAATCTTCTGCTGCTGAATACCTTCTTCACCCTCTACGCACTCTTCCTCAGAGGCAGTCTTACCCTCGTCGAAATCTGGCTCCTTCTTGATCTCACCCTCGGATAGAAGTTTCTCACCCAGTAGAGTCTTCCTGCTCCTCGTCAGCTTACCCTCTATCTTCTCCACTGCTCTCTGGTGATCCTCGAGATCCGGGTCGCCGATCATCGATGCTATCACTTCGTCAATGGTGAGATCAACCGAATTTTTATCCACGAGCGACCTGGCCCTAGTCTCCGTAGCACCTCCGGCTCTTACAGCTCCAATTATTTCAACTTCCTTAAGACTTCTCTTACCCTTGGGACTTCTAATTTCGACTTCTGAAACCTTCGGCAGGCTTTCGCGATCCTTGCTTGTGTTTCTTTTGAGTCCAGTTAACTTTATTAGTTTGGCGTCCACGGATTTGTTATCCTCGGTACTATCAGGTTCGATATTTGTGGACTTCCTTGTTATCGTTTTCACTTTCCTACCGGATTTCGGACTGGTCTTTATATTACCTCCGGTTTCTACCTCTTTATCCTCAGGTTCTGCTGTGTCAATTTCTTCAGTGCCCTTTAACGTTTTCGTTCTCTTGGCTCTGAGATTATTTTTGGTGCCCCTAGCGAGTCCTTCAGCGTTTTCCTCGTTGTCACTTTCCAAGGCCTTTGTGCTGACTTCGCTGATTTTCGTATCCGTGTCGTCGGACCTTCGTAATTTTTTCGGTCTTACACCTTTTTTAACGTCGGGATTGATTCTTCTTAGAGACTTGATAGGTACCTTCTTGGCTACTTTGACCTTTATCAGGTTTGCTTTTACGCCTCTGAGTTTCTGTTTACGTTTCAGGTTTTTCAGAACCTTCTTGCGCGGCAGACTTGCTTCCAATTTGGGCGGTAGCTGACTAACCGTCGCCACTGCTTCTAAAATGTCGCGCGCGAGTTGCTGCTGCCTTGGGGTTGGTACTGTCTTGCCCTTTTTACTTCTGCTATCGGTGGATGGCAAGCCAGAGTCATTATTCGCCTTGTGCTTTGATTTTGAAGGCGCTAAGGGTCTCTTCTCCCTGGATGCCATCTCACTTCCACCCACATTGGGCTCCTGAAATACCATTTGCCTCCACGTTACATTTTGTTAGTTCCTGAAATCCATTTTCATGACTTTAATATTTTCTCTATGACAAAGGAAGCTTTATTCAATTTTCTACCATTCAATAGTATTCGATAGATCTTTGTCGAAGGAAGTGTTATAACTGTGAAATGTGCTAATTGGTTTCGCAATGGCAAAAATATTTTTACATCCATTTTTTTAATAAAGAAAATCAGTATACTTCAGTTGTATAATGTTAATTTAAACATATGTTGCATCAGGAGATATCAAAATGATGTGATCATCTACGTAGCTGCATGCAACATGAGGTATCGATATGGTTGTAGGCTAGCTGAAGCACACTGGCTTCATTTGTAAAATAGGATAAGGCCAGATGCTATATTACTCTAGTAAAAAGGTGAAGAGGTGAGAAACGCAGCACGTAGGAAAGAAAAAAATAAATATTTGGTTAGGCATACGGTTGCACGAGTGATAGAACGGGCAGCAGGGTTGATAGATGCGGCCCTGGCGGCCAGAAAAATTACGTGACAAACTTTGCATTTACACGGATATATCGTGCGCCTGTCGCGGTCAGGAAAATGCTCGAAAATATTTGAACCGATATCTCGACAATTTTTCGAAAGACTCCGGAAATTTTCATCTCCCGAGCAAGACCATATCATATACTAACTACCCAGCTTGAAAATTGGACGGATATACAACGCGAAACAGCGAAAATCTCGGGTCAAATCTTTGCGAAAAAATCGTCAGGAATAAACAAAAGGTCGGAGCTGACTCCGAACTTCTCAAGCTTACTTTGGGGCTCGTGAGCCTCTGCCATATAAATTTCTTGGCCAAAAACGTGCGGCACCAATTGTACTCACCTCTGAGGCCGAAAATTTTCGGTAAAGTACGTTGTTTTTCCAGGAAAACGGGAAAAATAACCCTCAGAAAAACACGATCCCGTTGCAGGGTGTCTATACGCTGTCCTACTGTTTTGACGCTACCGACATCTGCCGTTCGAGCACGCGACCTCTCCCAGGTCCATAGCCTGTTCGTAATAATATTTCACGAAGTTATTTCATTTATTTCGTCTTTTACCACACTATTAAACCTCAGTTCACTTGGCCCTTGCACCGTTACGAACACCAACTTAACTCGCAAGCAACGAAAGTATATAGAGATATGTTCGCGCGTTGAAAAAATCCCAGACGAACTTGGAACAACGCGGCACTTTTCCTGAGGCTACACGCCGTTCGTGCTAACTGTCCACGCGTTATTCGCCGAATTTCATGACCTCAAGCCCGTTTAGCCATGCAATCTTCAGCAAAATTTGATGCGTCGCCTCTCTGGCTTACTTGCCAGCTTGGAAAATCGTGGAAAAGCGGGCTTGGTGCACGGAAAACCCGGAAAGACACGAGAACAAGAAGGAAGACGCGCCCGTGCGCACCAATGGCGGCCACCGACCCTTATTTACCGAAGTCAAAATGGCCGCCCTTCGGATTTTCGCACGATTCGGACTCTCGCCGATCCTTCGCAGTTCTTTCCTTCGCGACACGCGGAAAGCAACTTTGCCAGCTCTTCTCGAGGTACAAACTGTCATGCTTGAACATCGTTCATATTTACATTTGCTCCAACTTTTCACGCTTGACATAACCAGAATCTGGCTACTATGTAGCGCACGAAGGGCCTCACGATGGACCCTTATCTCCTATTTCTCGTCTCATTTTGTTGCGCGTCTTTCAGGAATTTTTTTTTATATTTGCTCGGTGGGCAAATTTTCATTGTTATCTATGAGATGCTAACCGGTATGAAATGCAATGTTGAAATACAGATAACACACTACTTGAATGGCTAGGAAAAGGTATTCGTAATAGAAATTCGAATGTTTCATATAAAGTGAAGGGGCTTTGCATTAACGCTTCGTGTCCTTGTTAAGGGATACCTTCATAAAAATTCCGTATAATTTGTAAAATTCTGACAAACGCCTTTCTCTATGGGTAGCGATTTGTCTTACGGATTTTCTGGAATGTCATCATTAACGTATAACCTGCAAGTGATTTTTGTTTTCGATGTCATATATGTATCTCAATAAGTTAAAGTATCATTAGGAATATTTGAAAAATATTTTACTTTATATACGAATTATTATTTTTCTGCTACTACCTGTTTATTGTATTAAGTATTACTGTCACAATGTGTTTCCCTTATCATTTTTAAGCAGTTCACTTTTAGGTTTCAATAATAAAAGTTATTTAATTAAACTGTGCATTTTTTTAGGTAACAAAAAGATGGAGTAACTACAAAGCTTCTGAAAAGTATGATGAATCAAAAGAATATGCAAAGTTTGAGATATCGAAAGATCCAAAGGAATGGGCATTTGTTGAACAAGTACTGAGAAAACCAACCATCCCACTTCCATCCAAAGACAAGACACATTTTCCTTCAGGATGGGTACCACAAACTGGTACATAGTTTTTTAATACAAAAAAATATATATAACTAGCCTATAATACTTTCGATAGCTATATAATGCAATATTCCTTTTGTATTTGACAGCCAATCCAAAGACAAATCCTTATTTTGTGCAGCGAACGAAAAATCATATGCAACCAATATATCTAGATAAATCATTTAGAGGAATGAGGAAACTCACAGTAATACGTAGAATTCAAGGAAACATTTGGGCACTGGAAGCAGAACTCAGAGAATATTTGGAACAGAAGGTGAAGAAGAAAATGGGTGCACGAGTTCATGAGCCTGCATGTACAATAATTTTCCATGGTGACCACGTATCCCGCGTGAAAGAGTTTCTTACCGCAAAAGGGATGTAAATAATTACATTAAAAAGAATCCAGCCGCATCATAAAAATTGACATTGTATATATGTTAAAAAATAAATTTAATGGTTTTCAAATGAGATATTTATCCTTTCTTTCTACACTGGACAGACTACAGTTGGGCAAAACTCTAGTTAAGAGTCAAGAAGGCGTGACTGCTAATTTTCTTAGTTGTCAGGAGCCCCAGAAGCTTATCTTGACCTCAAGATAAGTTACTATAAGTAACTGAGCTTGCAAAAATAAGTTGTAGGTTGTAATATGAAATTCGGAATAATGTCAAAACTTTAATTTAAAAAATCCATATATATTGATATAAGGTGATAAAAACAAATAACATTGCTTCGTTTACAAGACTGTTTATAGATTAAATTGTATCAACGATTCTTATATGCAACATTGAACAATCATTTTTTGACCAATCGATCTCTGTAAGAAGGTCTAAGAAGCCCAGTTCTTACGCGAGCCATCGAGTAGAGACGTAATAGATAGTTAGGGCTAGAATTACTGCAGCAGCCGGTTATTATCACATACAATATTTCTCAGATGTTATTATTCCATAGAATATGCGTGAAAAGAAATTAATAAAACAATAAGTGTAGCTGAGGAATACTGCAGATTACTTGAGGAACATCAATCATCATCGTGAAAGATGATCACGAATCGCTTACACGGATACAGGATTTTTCCGGGTTTAGTATACGAAATTTTAGTCTCAAATTACTTTTTAAGTTTTATTTCGTGTGAATTGCAATTTGTTTCTTGTAAGCGTAAGACGGATTTTACTTGAAAATTTTTCCCTGATTAAATTTACGTCCCTCTTTGTCAGTACCGGTCCAACTAAAATATTGTTTGACGAGTTCCTTAGTCTTATCCTCTGAAGGATCCAGCTTCGTCCAGTTGTAGGATTCATAGTCAACTTGCCAGTCGGGACTCAACTGCAAGAGAAAAATAAAATGATGCAATAGAAAAAAATCTTATGTAATACCAATCAGAATACATTTAAACTATAAGTGAAACCTACTGTGAAGACGAGATCCTGTCCACGCCATACCCAGATTCCGCTGATAGTGCTGTCATTGTCTGTTCCAAAGAGGCAGCTACTGGCAAAAGCACCCTTTCGCATTTTATCCAAACGTTGGAACATTCCACTGATTAAATTGCAGGACATGAATACCTGAAAAAATAAATACAACGATGAAAATTAAACATGATAGTTTACAAAAGAGAATTGTATATCCAGCTGATTCTACAATGCACTTACCTTTGTTAGTTCATCATTGTATTTGTACTCTCCGAGCCAAATACTGTAGTGAGCTGGGTCAAACTTCTCCCAGAAGTAGGGGATAGACTTGGCTTCATCTTCGTTGGAGTAAAACCGTTTAAAGTCCTCGAGATCGAAGGTTCCCTTAGGCATAGAGTCAAACGGATTAGAAGATTTGGGCTCAGCAGCTAAAAGAGCATCTGCAGCATCTAATTCTTCAGCTTGTTCCTTGGCCTTTGATTCCTTTGGTTCCTTCTTCGACTCCTTCTCCTTCTTTTCTTTCTTCGAGGACTTTCCTTGAGGTTCCGCATACTTCTTGGGATCGTACTCAAGAATCTTATCAGCCAGTTTGAAAGCACCAATGACAGCAATAGATTGAGGTTGATTAATGACAGTCTGGAACCATCTTGTCACATTTTGGTACGGTTTGCGTAGACTGGGTTCCAAAATGTACTGATACAAGTGGAATAAAGTCGTTGCCACACTTATATCTGCGAGGGTTAGCCGCTCACCCACCAGGAAGGTACGTGTAAGTAGGTGGGAATTAAGAACAGTCAGTACTTTTTTGACATCCTCCTTAGCATGTTCGATTGTCTAAAAAGAAAAGCTGCTTTCGTATCTATGTTTTACTTGTATACAGATTTTAAATATTGGTATTAATGAAACTGTACAATACAATTAGTACATGCATGTACATTATGTACAAACATGTGTGGATGTATTGTATGTTTTAATGTACCTCCTTGAGTTACGGAATTTAGAATAGTAATGTCCAAATTCTGTCTTTGATAGGAGGTGACTTTTAGAAAATGATTAAAGACAAACCTGCTTATTGTATGGCATAATTCCAAGCAGAGGGAATACCCAAGCACTGCTTGCAGGAAGAATTTCAGAGTCAGCAAAGCCAAACCATTGGATGACTTCAGCTTTCTCAAGATCTGTCTTACCCCTCAACTGTTCATTTGCAACTGTAAGTTACAATTTAAAAAAGAATAAAAGACCATTCTACAAAAATGCAAAGCATGTAATAGAAAACTATGATATTACCGTAATAAGCGATAGCATTACTCTCTGTGAGATATTTGCCATCAGAAGTTTCAAAAGCTGGTACCTGAAAATAAAAAAAATGCACAAATACAAAAATATTCATTATAATATTTCAAATTACCCATTAATATTATAATAAAATTTTAAACATAAACAGAAATAGATCATTTTCCTTATCTGGACCCAGTCCTAAATATAAGCACATGTACATCTAATCTGACACAGCTGGAACCTGAAGTATAAAAAAAAACAGATTCTACTTTATACAAAAATACTTGTTAAAATCAAATTTTGCTAATACGATATCGTAAAATATTATTAATTATCAGTTTCACGCAGTTCCCTATATAAAATCTCGACGAAACGTTAAAATAAAAAAATGCATTCGTCTCAAAAGAATGTCGTCCAGTTGCAGCATGCTGACAATTATCGTCAGAACTACGAAATTTGATGGAAAATCGATAAAAGTTGAATTAAATGATTTTCACTGACCTTTCCAAGAGGGAATTTTTTGAGGAACGCATCGCTTTTATTAGTCTCGCCAAAAACGAAGTCCTCTGCAACCTTAATTTGGGCTCCGGAGTATTGGGCCGCGATCAAGGCCTTGTAAGCCCTGAAATTCTCCGGGTACGTGTAGAGGGTCTGGAAAAAATGTAATAGCCATTAGCTGTCTGATGTTTCAGCCATGATTTCTATGGTATCTCATGCGGCGATTCGGGCATGGCTATGCCGATGTTTCAGGGTGAAAAACTCGCGTGGAAAACACTTACTCCGGACGCCATTGTGTCGTGCCACGGGAAGAGGAAGTCGAAGGCCGGCAAAGAACACGCTGCACAAGCGCTTTCAAAACGAGGATCTAACTGCAGTGCGTTCGTTTCTTCGCCGATTTATGGACACCTAAAGCCCCCTTGAACGTTTACACGATACTACAGTTTTTCTTTAACGTTCCTTCCCAGTAGCATATATTCTCCACGCTTAGCGATATTAGTCTGTATCCTCTTAGATATGTCAAATGAATTTTATCTATTCGTTAGTAGATCTATAAGACGGAGAATGTTTCTATTCGACAAATACAGATTGTCAGTCATGACACTGACCAAACGAGAATAGGACTACTGGCTCTATTATCATGGCTTTTAAAACGTGAAACACGACCATACTGGGGCTACTAGTAGTGGATTTCAAAATCTACCTTAAATTGATTAATTATAGGAGACTCAGTGCAATCCTAACTGTTTAATCACAATTATTCAATCACATGTGAAAATCAATGCATATGGAACTATATGTTTCGTCTGTCATTACTTGGTTTCCTCTCTATATTAATCTTTGAGAAGAAGGTTTATGTTGGTTTCCGTAGTGGTAGAGTAAACATGGCGGCTCTCAAAGAAGTCGTTTTGCTGTATCAAACTTTAAAGCAAGAATGGACCAAGAGTCCGTGCAATTTGAAGAAATGTGGGGATCTGCTAGGCCAGTTAAAGGTAAAATAATTTTCTGTTCTTAAAAACTAACACGCTTTATTTCATTCTTTGTCTAACGTAACCTATCCTGCTGTGGTGTAAAAATGAACTGTCATTGTGTTCCACTAATATATTAGTCAAAGGTTTATGGCTATTATATTAATACGGTGTCACGTTAAATGTAATATTGGAAAATATCTACTACAAGTTTTTTTTTACAGGTTGGTCTCACCCATCTAATGTTCTTACCTACCTCAAATAGCACAGCGTCTCAAAAAGAATTATTAATTGCTCGTAAGTACTGTGAATATGTTTCATTGTCATATTGGAGTCATTTAAATTAATAATGGATCAAGTATGATAATACATATTTTACTATTAAAGGTGATATACTTGAAATTGGAGCACAATGGAGCATTGCCACAGAAGATATACCTTCATTTGAGCGGTATATGGCCCAGCTAAAGTGTTACTATTTTGATTACAAGTCAGAATTGCCTGAATCAGCTTATAAATATCAGCTGCTTGGTTTGAACCTTCTATTTCTACTCTCTCAAAATCGTGTAGCTGAATTTCACACAGAACTGGAACTACTGCCATCTGATCAGATCCAGTCTAATGTATACATCCGGCATCCCCTAAGTCTTGAGCAGTATCTTATGGAAGGATCGTATAACAAAATTTTCTTGGCTAAAGGAAATGTACCAGCAGCTTCGTATAACTTTTTCATAGACATCTTATTGAATACTATTCGTGATGAGATTGGCGCTTGCATGGAAAGCGCGTACGATAAAATCTCGCTAAAAGATGCTTCACGAATGCTGAACTTAAGCTCTGAAAAGGATACAAAGGCGTTTGCAGCAAAGAAGAACTGGAATTTATCTAAGGACGGTTATTTCTATTTTGGCACACCTAACGAAAAGAAAGCTGAAGAACCCATACCTAGTGCTGATTTAGCTACTCTCGCGATAGACTACGCGAGAGAACTCGAAATGATTGTGTAAAGTGATTTAAGCCTTTTACAAAAGCTGTCTTCACCTAACTCCATGTATTTTTATTCTATTGTAAGTTTGAGTAAAAACCTTTATATCCATAGCATTCTCGATTACCATACCTCTTTCCAAAATCAAATTAAGAAAATAATAGTTAATGTTAATGTATTTTTATTTATTTATGCCAATTAGTAGTAGATCAATTTCATAAATTCACAAACTTATGGGACATCAGATCCTAATTTTCCACAGTCATCAATTGGTAAGAAGAATCACGCTATTGGTGTACAAGTTTGTACCAACTGATCAAGATCCAATAGGATTCTTACATTCTACGCGGCCACTGACATGAAAAGCTGGCTTTAGTAATAAAGACACCATGTGGCTCCATGTTACTCTGTGAGAGTTTGACAGTAATGTCAAACAGTACAGGTTAAATATTTACATCTTTTAATAAGCTATAAATTAAAAACCAGAGTATAATACAAGATAGGCGAAATGTTGCGATACGAAGGAATTAGATATATTTCTGATAAACAGATGGTTGTACTGGACATTGGCAGTGCCTATACCAAGTAATTAACGCTCTACTTACACGATTTTTAAAAATTTGGCTGTATAAATCATTTGATCTTCTTCAATAATAGATTTGGCTATGCTGGTGAAGCTACACCACGAGGAATTATAAGAACCGAGGTTAAATGTCCAGAAAGAAAGGAGATTAGAAGAATCTTTAATTACATAGATACCGATGACCTATATCAGCTGCTTGTGGAATTTTTACATTTATTATTTTTCAGGTAATAATTGTTGAGGAAGCATTCTATTAAGTGCTAATCATTTCTTTTTATTTAGGCATGTTGCTATAAGTCCAAAAGATGTAAGAATTGTTGTGTTGGAATCTTTATTGACTCCCACTCAGTTTAGAGAGACGTTAGCCAAAGTGCTATTTCGTCATTTTGAAGTTGGTTCTTTGATGCTTTTACCAACTCATTTAGCAACCATTAGTACGTTAGGTACTGACACTGTTCTGGTCCTTGATGTTGGATACCAGGAAGCTACATTGATTCCAGTGTATGAAGGAGTTCCTATTCTTAAAGCATGGCAAGCTTTACCTCTTGCTGCATGCGCAGTACATGAGTAAGTGGAATGCAATCAATAAAATCAAATTATTGATATTATGTTAAATAATCTATTATTCACTTGTTGCAGATGTATAAAGAAGGATTTATCTGACTCTATACCGAATCTATGTATTCCAGAGAAAACTGTCGAAGATATAAAAGTGAGAACATGTTTTGTAACGACTTTAGAGCGGTCAGCAAAATTAGGAACAGATGATGCTCCATCTCCACCACCTGCTGTTAATTACCCTGGTTTAAAAACTATTGAAATTCCTGGTTATGTCAGAGAAAGAGCCTTTGAAATCCTGTGGGAACGGGATAACGACAATCTTAGTATACCTACTATGATCTTAGATGCTATTGTCAAGGTAATATTTAATTTTCTTATTCTTTATACTTCTTTAATCCACTTTTTTTCTCAGTGCCCTGTAGACACTAGACGACAGCTGGCAGAGAATATTTTATTGATTGGTGGAACAACAATGGCAAAAGGTTTCGCTAGTCGACTTAAATCGGAATTAAATATTTTACTCAAGAGTGACCTCTATTCTGATAAATTAAAGATACAAACTTTTAAATTTCATAAAGCACCCAGCAAACCAAATTATACTGCATGGCTTGGCGGTGCTATATTCGGAATTGCAGATTTACCTGCAAGGTGTCTTACGAAAGAGAATTATTTGAAAAGCAATAGAGTTCCAGATTGGGTTTGTCTGCTAGACAATCAGAAGGATGATACTTCAAATTGTGGAATTTAATTTTAAAACTGAGTAATATCTATAAAATATCATTGTATAAGGCTTCTGAATGCATTCATTTCGTATATTCACGGTGATAGGCAATTATCTGATGCTGTGAAATATTTAATTTATTACCATATGTAATTTCTCAGTATACTCAGAAATAAGCAGTCTTGTAATACTAATTTATAAAATATAACTGATGCCTTTGATCAGTTTTTTTTTTAATTCACGCTGTCTCAAAATTAAAGCTACTTAAAGACAATGTCGTGGGAAATAAAATTATTGCACTAAATACGGGATCTTCATTATTATTTGTAATTGATTTATCCATCATTGCATGTACATTGTATTGATAACGTTTCAATGACGATTATGCTGCGAAGATTTTAGCACAGCAAATCCAAAAATATACAGGAATTCCAATGGTAAATTCACCTTACTCATAGGCTGGTAAGGAGAGTTAATTTCTCATTGAGTTGCAGCTGAGTCTTGATTAGTTGCGATAATGCCACTACCATTAAAAGATCCTTTACGTTGCTGTTGAACATCTCATCAAATTGATCGCTTGACATTTTTGGTACAGAGTGAACCATGTCCAGTAGAGCTCGTCCAACCTAAGAATGAATACAATTTTTAAATCTACCCAATAAAATAAACCAAACCAATAGTGTAAATTCAATTTACTTGATTATCAGGAAGTTGTTTGCCTGCTAAAACATCATCCACATATGCGAGCACTTGCTCTAACATAGAAGAGAGTTTTGAACTAGCTTCAGCAATTTGTGCCAGATCCATCATTGGCTCCACTGTGCCAGCAGGTTTCAGTGAACCAGATACAGGCCGCTGCGTTTTAGAGCACAGTTGAAGACCTACGATTTCCGGCTCGTAAGAAGTAACCTATATAGATAAATTTCAGTTTATTACACTACTCGGTAGATTGTTTTTCAAAGACTTATAATATACAGTAATCTATAAAACATACCTGAACTTTTGCTGGTGTAAACATACATCCTTGTTTTCCATTTGGCACTCCCAATTGAACACAAACATATGCTCTTATTCCCATTCTAGGAGTATTTGCTAATGTTGTATCCAATGTCAAATGTATTGGGTTATTGCACTCTCGTGCATAATATTCGTGTATGACAGATGAATGATTAGTCACCTGTTGACAAGTAAGTTCTATATAAAATGATGTTTCGTGTTTACAATATTGAAATCTTTAAAGAGGATAAGTTAACAAACCTCTTTGCCAGTGGCCCACCAACCAACAATGTTCTCCTGGGCATTTACCCTATGATTCAAATCATACAAATCCATGGCATAATTCAATTCTGCTTCAACTTGATCATCATACTCCTTGTGGGGTACACAAAAGCAGTTAGTTACTTCCACCACTCCCTTCTCAGCAGTACCTGTATTGTAAAAAGTCACTTTATTATGCATATTGTTTGTTTTTTTACTGGTATTAATCAGATAACAACGATAATACCGATAAAGATAATAATATTTCAAAATCGATTTAAAAGCTTTATGACATGAGGTTCTATAGTACAAAAGCGTGATAGGAAAATGAATGCTCCATTTAAAATTTTAATGTACCGGTATATTAAAAATAATTGTAATTACTTACCAAGTAAGGTGCCAATAACACGGTGAGAATCTGCATTTCGCCGTTCGTATGCGTCAACTATTTGGAATAAGACAACAGGATGCACTTTTACAGTAAGGTTAAGCGCCATGATTCTCGTGTCAAAAGGCAAGCGAAGGAAAAGACAGAACGGTGTATCGCATAAACGAAGCAATTTATCCCGTTTACATGGGAGCGACAACCGTCTCACCAAGACGGTGTACAGACTAAATTGTAAAGTAGTAACCAGCTGCACTTGTAAAAGTATGCGAGATCGCGTATGTTCTACTGTGTAGGGTTGAAATAGAGTTAACCAATTAAAAACGAAATTTGAACGGAATACGCTAGCTTGACTGGTTAACTCTATTTAAAACCTGCATGGTGGAAACATATGCATTGCCTTTAGAACTACCAACTACTTAAGGTCCAGTTGGAGAAAATATAAATATTGGACGTTGATTTGTAAAACGCAATCGCTATATGTATGTACTTCCAGTACAGTTTTTCTTCTATCCAACTGTGATTAGACAGCCACAAAATACCATTGGTTTATTCTACTAAAACTAATCAATAGATATAAATTCGTCATGTAAAGGAACATACTTGTGCAGAAAGTACCATACTTTCTGTCAGAACCGCTGCATCCTACAAGCTATGAAAGCTCACCTTAAGAGCATAATTATCCAAATGAATCAATTTTTTAGTCATTTTTTTAACTTTTTCAATAGCATCAATCTCTCACTTCTTTTTTATAAAACCATAAAACAACATCTATTCGAACATAAATCATACACTACAGGCATATAACGTATTTACAAAATTGCTGATGCAAAAAGACTTCATGTGGTTTCTGTATTCATTTCTTGTTTTCTAAGTTTCTTCGTTAATTCCTCTTGCTGTCGAAGTTCATAAATATTTTGAATTTTCTGACGTTGCTGCCTCTCGATATCGCGTATGACACCCTGACGAAGTTGATTTCTGAAAGAATCCAATAAACGTTTTACTTAGCTAACCTTGCGTGAAAAGTAAATATACATATTTACTTACCTATCGTATTGTTGTTTATAATGAACATAGCCGATAATTCCTACAGAAGCTACGCAACACGATGCTAACACTACCTTCGACACAAAAGACATTATCCAGGCACGTTTCTTTAATCGCGTTCAGAAATTTCTAAAGCGCCAGTCTATCTTCGGCACCGGTTTTAACTAGCAGTAGATTTTATGTTCAATAGTGTTTATAGTCGTTGTATTGGTCTTATGATATCATACATGAATATTTATTAATATTATATTAACTTACCCTATAATTATTTTTAAATAATTCTTTATTTATAATGCAACATGACGATAGTTCCAAATGCGTATGTTTATTCTATCACGCGTTTTGAAGAAACCGATCCATTACTCAAGTGTTTTATTTCGCAAATATTTGGGCTCCCAAAAACATTTAGGGTCCATAATTAATCTGCGTTAAGTAACAGACTTAAGAAATCTTAAGAATTATCATCGTTAAAGGTTTTTCTTTCAAAACTAAAATTTAATAATTGGACTAATGGCCGGTTTCTTCACCTTCGGATAAAATTTATCCTCCAGATAAACCCCCAGTTAATTAACCATTCATTTTCAAGTTTTAGAAGTTTATCCACAGGATAAATTTCATCCGAAGGTGAAGAAATTGGTCATAAGTCAGTATAAAAATTATGATATTAGTGGTTTCTGACGGAATGCACCAATGGTTTAGGCATTGTCTGTGATCTAAGAGAAATACGTCGAATTGCATGATGTTGCTACTCGTAATAAAAATGGGTATTGTGCAGTATTATATATAGAAGAACGTTGAGAAGCACTTCGTGTACATTCAAGAACATATTGAGAAGAAAGTACGAATGCTACATTATTTATGTCTCCAAAGGTTGTGCAATGAAAATATTATTTTTCAAATTAATTCAACAGAGAGTTCAATCTATATAGCTTCTGGGTTAGAATAAGAACTTTTGCTTTCAATATTTATATGTTTAGTTTCTATTAAACGAATACAAAATTACTTTTGCAAAGAACTTTATATAATAATGTATCCTTATAAATTACTTGAGGATAAATTAAGGACAATTAGATTATATGCTGCTTGTGTGTTGAGTGTCCTTGCATCTGTTTAGAATTTTTGATCTTAACAGGAGTGGCATGAATAGTAATATATGTTTACTTTCAGGATGAGCAGAACTTTGATACCCGACTTAGTAAGAAACTGTCGTACTTGCTGCGGCATGGTGCTGTGAAAGAAAATCTAAATGTTCGATCAGATGGTTTTGTCAATGTAGAAGAAGTCTTGTTAAAATTACATGGATGTACACTGAGTGATATCGAACGTGTTGTTGCCAATAATACAAAGAACAGATTTACATTGAGAAAGAATAATGATATCTTAGAAATTAAAGCAAATCAGGGTCATTCTATTAAGGAAGTTCAGACTCTAAGCTTGCAAGCTCTGGATGACCCTCAATTTGATATAATACATGGAACATACTTCAGGAACTGGGAAAGTATTAGGACAAAGGGATTATCACGGATGAAGAGAAATCATATACACTTTGCAAAAGGATTAAACTTTATCTGTGGCTTGCGACACAACGCTGACATTTTTATTTACATAGACTTCCAGAGAGCTAAATTACATGGATTGAATTTTTATGAATCCGAAAATAATGTGATTTTAAGCCCTGGAAACTCTAATGGTATCATAGAACCTCAGTATTTTTCACGAGTTGAAGACCGAAACGGAAAAGTTATTTTTTCATACCAAAGAAATTAATAAAATCTTTGCAAGTTCACTAGATCAGAGACTTACTATCACTTACATCATGAGCTTTCAGTGTGAAATTTGTGGTATAAATCTAGCTGATAAGAATACTTATGAAGGTCATATCAAGGGAAAGAAACACCTGAGACAAGTTTTGAGATTGGATATGAAAGACAGAACAGAGAAATCAATATTCGTATCAAACATTCCACAATCTGTCTCACCCGAAGAAGTGCAGAAATTTTTTCAACAGTATGGCACGATAAGAAAATGCATTGTTAGACAGTGGCATATGATAATTGAATTTACTACCAGGTCAGTTTCATTACATCTTCAAATGTATTCATAATTCATCTTGCAATTGCTAATAGTATAATATTCTTTACAGAGAGCCTGTTGAATTCTTATTAAGCAAACCAATTTGGATGAACATGTGTAAGCTGAATATTCAGCGCAAAATATTCCATGACAATGGTAACTAATTATTAAACTTTATGACACACAACTATAAAATTATAATTAATTTGTATATTATATTACAGGACCAAAGCCCAAGGATGCTGAAGATAACGAATATATTGACGAATTGGCTTATCACAAAATTAGCAGCATATTTGACATAGAGACAACATTTGACAGTCAATTGATCGCATTTCTCAATAAAATTCAATTGAGTGATGTTGATGCTGAGACTTTATACGGATCAATCTGCGCAAGTCTTGAGCAGATGTTCAAAACACAATTCTACAAGTGCAAAGCTTACAGGTTTGGATCAACTGTAACTGGACTGGGCTTCAAAAAGTGTGATTTAGATGTATTCATTGATATTGGTAAGATTTAGATTCTCATTAGACCCCTATGTTCTTAGAATATAATAAATTAAATGTTATTTTGCAGGCCAAAATATAAGCGAGAACAAAGACTCAAAATTGACGCAGAAAACAGTTTTCAAAATAGCGAAGAGTCTCCTATATAGAAACAAAGTAATTTTTACAAACATAGTGCCAATACCCAAGGCGAAGACACCTATTATAAAATGTTCTCATATACCGACGAATATTTCGTGTGACATTTCATTTAAAAATGATCTTGCTATACACAATAGTTATCTTATAAAACATTATCTATCTCTTGACGATAGATTGAGACCATTGATGTTAATTATCAAATATTGGGCAAGACACCTGGAAATATCCGGCTCGGGTAAAATAAGTAATTATGGTTTGGTCATGTTAATTATATTCTACCTGGAGCAACCACCCATGAATATAATCCCAACTATGATGGAACTTCAAAAATCGTGTGAGCCCCAAATAGTTGAGGGTTGGCAAGTGAATTTCAACAAGAATAATACTTGGCCGCAGACGAGCAATAAGAAAAGTATACCTGAACTTCTGAACGGATTCTTTAACTTTTACGTTGCGTTCGATTTTCAAAAAAATGTTGTCTGTCCATTAGACGGAATAGCGCACGATAAAACTATCTTCGCAGATATAACAAACATACCAGAGGCTATGTCATTGTACGTGAAATTCCTAAAGGAAACCGATGGTACTGCAGTATTCCGCAATGATAGACCTATGTGTCTGCAAGATCCTATAGAATTATCTCATAACGTCACAGGAAATGTACCCCAACGCATTGTTGAACATTTTCAAAAAACATGCGCTGTTGCAGCTGATGTATGCGCCACAGCAATAAAGGATGATTGCAAGAATCTCTTACCAATGTTATTCACGGCCAGTTACACTGTGAAGAAGGAACGTGAACATAGAATAACAATACCTTGTGGGCCATTCCTGCATATAGGTTTGCCAGAAGATTTTAACACACGAACAGACATCGAGGACAGGGCACAATTTATTAGAGAAAATTGGTACAGTGTTATATTTAACTTACTGAAGGATATCTTTGAGAAGATTCTCAAATTCAAAGTAGAATTGATATCACAAGATAGGGAAATCAAACAGCAGAAGGTTAAAGTCTTGTCGGATGTGCATTCGAAGGATAATGATAAAATTATTTTTCATTGTACTGGAAACATGTGCCTCTGGCGACAAAGAATATGCTCCAAGCAAATTTTGGATCCAAGCTTGAGTGTTTTGGATAAGGAGATTTTAGCAACTGCGGCAATGCTTGAGAAGTTAGACACCATTCACGTAAAGAATAAAGAAAGAATCGAGTTTGTGTGCATATTTGAGAAAAAGGTGAACCCTGTACAGGTAGAGTTATTAGTCATTAATGATAAGTGTAGTAAAAAGGTTTTTCGAGAATTGACAACTTATATTATCCATAAAGTTCGTGCTATTATCAATAAGACGCTCATGCACATGCTGCAGTTCAAAAAACAATAGTTATTGTAAGAGATTAGAAAAAGAGCTTTACTTCGATATGTTACTGGGTGGATAAGTAATTGTTTGTTTTTGTTTGTAGACGTGTATCCTTTTATTTTCTTATAATATTGTTGCTAACGTATACTTCAATAGATTTTATTTCTCTTACGAATCTTTTTGCCTAAGGAAACTGTTTTCGAAGAATAATTTAATAAAATAACTATTGACAATAACTTTTGTAGTCTTATACACAGTAATCACTTATAATACGTGTAATAATGTATAAGATCATAATCTCATCTATATTTAATTCTTTAAAACCGACACAGTGATCTTTTTACAAACTAAACAATCAATGTAATTACGTGTTTATTAAGTGAAGGATAAGTGAAACAATTTTCAATATGAAATCTAATGGTTAATATATTTGAAAAATCGTCCATTGCCTAGTGACTTCAAATAAAAGTACAGGTACAAAAAACGATTATGTAATTTTTGCATTGAAACTTTAGAATATAAGATTATTAACTATCAAATAGTCATAGTATTCATTTCACACCCGTATACAATTTCTAAGATGATAACGTTATTTTATCAGTAGTAAATTCGGAGAAGTGCTTGTAGAATAAATATGAGCCTTATCGTCCTGTCCATTGCTGTCCTATAAACGGTATGTTGGTATTTGTAAGCAACATGGCGTATTGCCGATTCAGACACTGGTTAAAATTTTAACTTGAGTACTTGGTGTAGGTTGTCTACGGGAAGTCAAAGTGTAAGGATATCACCTTCGACCTTAGGAGTAACTGGTTTATGCTGGGAAACGAAGTCATCCGTGCACGACGTGGAGAAAGAAAGAAATACGCGAACCCTAACAGGGTGCGCGTATCGGCAAGAGCAAAATAAACGAAATTTAAGGATTTCACGTTGAGGTATTCGAATTTTTAAGTCATTTCCAGCGTTTAGGATTATATTGAAGCACATCTCCACGAAGATGAGTTCAGCACCGTTTGAGGATTCTGAAACGCCGTTGAAATCTGAGGAAGAGAATTTAGCACATGACAAGGCGATGCAACAAGATGTTAAGGATGTGATTGAGACGACAACCCTACCAAAAACTAATGATGATGTTCAGCGAGCTATTGATGGACTTAAGGATATTCCTGATGAAGAGTTGCAGGAGTTCCTTGATGACGAAGATTTCATGAAAGGGTTAGATGTGGTTGATGCGTGGGAAGGTGAAGAGGATCGACATCAAGTCACTACCAAGCAGAGCAACAGTCGTGCTAAGAATCGCGAGCACAGAAAAACATCTAGGTAGCACAAATAATTAGACAGACTGTCTATTATAACATATTTAATTATACTGTAGATGTCATGACAGCATTTCAAAGTCTAATACTAGGAACATAATAAGAATCTTATGACTAATGATTGTTCGTAATGTAAGCACTAAGCTTCTTCAAGACTTGTTGTCAATTACTGGGTTGTGTAGGAGATTCTCGATATCACTTAGGTCGACGTGGATCTCCACTCCCATAGCTTTATTAAAGTTAGCATCAGGTATCTCGTCTTGCATGATAGACAGCAGTTAATTTCAACGTGTCTAACGGTTCTGACTTAATCTAGATTTCATTTCGTTATCTCTATCTGGCATGACATCTTTTATGTTGACTCCCTGCAGGAGACATCTGTTCTTCTCAATATCTATAAGTACAATAAGAACTGACCCACCCTTATTGCATGTAGTTAACTATGGGTCACCCTTTGAGAAGAATGTGATGGCAAGCCTAATTGTAGGGATCGTAATCGACGTGATCACAGAAGCTCCAACAACCGGGACAAGGAGAAAATCAAACGAGAAGAGAAGAAGCTGAATGAAGTACGTCGGGACCCTTCCAAAAGTACGAAGGACATCGAGAAGGATAAGATGCGTACGAAGAAGGATTCCGAGAGCAAGATCCTTGCCGAAAAGGAGAAGGCGATCAAGCATCTACTGGACTCGGAAAACGTAGTGCCACCAGGAACCGAAGCAGAGGCTATTCAGAACATAGCCGACAAGCAGAATCTTGAACGTACAAATCCTCGTGTCTCAAGAAACAAAGAACGACGTAGAAGTATCGAACGTCACAAAGTGAGCCCATACCGACGGAAAAGCTCCGATAGGATTAGAATAAGTCCTCATCGTCGACGAACTCCCGGAGTATTCAGTCCGGACCGTCGAAGAAGTCCCTTAAAGATAAGTTCCGAACGACGTAGGAGCCCCATTAGAATAAGTACCGAAAAACGACGAAGTCCTTTGAAGTTGAACGCTGATCATCGCACTTCTCACAGAAGCCCACTTCTCATAAGTCCAGATCGACGTAGAAGCCCACGTAAACATAGTCTGGATCGTTTAAGAAGGTTGAGTTGGGAACGGAGAACTAGTGCGGATAGAAGATGGAGCTCTGAACGACGTAGAAGATGCGGAGATGCGAATGAACGGTGAGAAATGGATAGTTAATACTTTAAAAATTAGAATAATTAATCTCAATCAAGTAGCTTTCATTTAGTTGCATTGATCTGTACGATTGTAAATAAAATTCGTCTCCGTGTATATGTTTACCATAAAAACGGAGAGTGAAATTATAAGAAAATGCAATTGTTTCGGTAAGAAATCAGACACATAGCACTTCCTCTAATTCAGTTACATTAAAAAGATCATGATTTACATTTATATGAAAAAAATTTAATATTGTTTCGACAAGTGCATTAGTACTAGAATACTTCCACAGCGACTTAAAGCTTTCGAGCCGAAGGAGCCGATCCCGTGATCGACATAGGAGCCGGAGCATCGACCGTCATAGAAGTCGTTACAGTCGTTCACCAGGAGGTCGTCGATTCAGTCCAAGGCGTAGAAGTCACAGTCATAGCAGGTCACCAGATCGCCGTAGAAAACGATCACCGTTCATCAATGAAATAACAAGACAGTTTGGGAACGATGGAATCATACCACCAGGACAGATGAACCCTGGATTCATGCAACCACCGATGCCAGGACTTCCACCACTAATGGGTGCTCCAGTGTATTCTGATCAAGATCCAGGACGGCCACCATATATGCATCATCCAGGACCACCAGGAATGCCTATACAAGGAGGTCATCCAAACTTCATGTCCTTCGAACAGCATCCACCAGGACCTATGCTCTTCGACCCAATGCCTATATTGCAACCTCCACAGCCTGATTATGCTGGTGGGCCTGTGATGTATAACCAATCAACTCCTGGGCCCATGCAACCTATGCTTCGTCCATCTCTACTTCCACTACCTGTACCTTCACCGCAGCCAGTACCTCCTCCAGGAGCCGGAGATCAACCCAGTATGGTCTTTAATCAGCATTGCATGCCGAATCTTCAACAACCACCAGGTCTTCACCCTTTAGATGCCAGTAGACATTCGAGCAGCCCTCCACGTTCGTCCACGTCTCACAACTACAAGGATCCCAGATCTACTGCACCTTACATTGGATTGCGAACATCTCAGGATCGTTTAAAAACTCCTGAACCACCAGTTATCTCTAACAGCAAAGTAATAAACTTCAGATACTTAGAATCCAGTTACACCTTGCACGTCGGGTACATCACTAAAAAAGTATATTTAATTTCAACTACTGTTCTTTATATAATATAAATTATATTTGTGATGTACTCGCACGTTCAATGAATATCAAAGGATACAGAAATATCCTTAATAATACGTTAAACATTCCAGCCATTCGAAAAAACCAGCTTGTCCAGCCTCCTGGAAGCATCTGTTTCGGCGAAAGGTGCGAAGATACATTTATTCTGTTCCCTTTTCATCATTCATTAATATACAATGCCATTGCTTCGTTAAAAAACAAAGGAAGACCGAGATTATAATTATTTATGATTTGTGCTGAGATACTAATTTGTTATTTTACTTTTTTTCTTCTTATATAATCTAGATTCGACTGGTGTACCGGTCTTATATCCAGGTGAGATATTGTATATTTTTTATCTCTGATTTTCATTTTTGATCATGGACCGCGAATACATCATCTTGATATATTTATCAATTTGGGTCTAAAGAGACCAAGTAGGATTCGCATGATACTCTTAAGAACAACCCTTATTCAAAGTGCGTATCTAAAAAGGTAAAGAAAAGTTTTTACCTGATGTGTCAACGTCAATACTAAGTGCGCGTTAATGATACCAAAGAAAATAGTCTAAAATCCAAAAAAAATTGTGAAAGTCAGACGACTGACGTGTCCCAGTTTAATGATACGACGATATCGTTTCTTTTTTTCTGGACGTAGGATTCAAGCCAGAAATTCTGCGACATTGTGAAAATGCTCTACGTGACCTGCCCAGTGAAGATCCACGATTGAAGATGAAGGGTAGATTCTTCTTTGACCCAAAGCAGGACGATCAGCAGAGTGACCAAGAGGAGCACGCGTCGAACTCTATTCTCCTGCGCAGAGGGAGGAACAAGATTTATTGGGACGAGGAAGAGGAATTGCAGCATGCCTACAGCAAGAAAGTCGGTCATCAAATGCATCAGAAGATATGTCAAACAGAAGATGTGGAGACTGGGACCAAGTTTGTTCAAGCGACTGTCACAATGGTGGATTTTGGTGTTCAAGTATATCCATACGAACTGCAGCAAGTTGTACAGGAGGAGAAACGACCGATCATGGACCGTCTTGATTGGAACATGCGTGAAACATTCGATTATACGCCAAAGATCCGTGAGGCTGATGATTTGAGATGGAGTCTGAGTAACTCCTCACAGAAAAGACCCTGGACCAGAAATTCTTCTCCATCTAGAAGGTCCAATGATCGTGATATCAGTCCTATGGATAATCCAGTCTGCTCCTCTGATCATGGCTCTAGGAGTATGGGTTCACCTATAAGAGGCAGAGATCATTTCATAACTCACAGAGGTTCACGTCATGATCATTACTCACGTGACAGCTTCACAACGTACAGACGTTCAATGGAGGATCATGATGATTTTCATGAGAGTAGAAGTGAACACAGTCGTGGCGAAAGTCCAATGGCTATCGATGATTCTGGCGAGGAAATTGAATTGGAACAGGATGGATATCAGAGAGGACCAGATTGGCGTGGCAGAGGATTTGTATCACGTGGCAAACAAAATATGTACAAGGCGCGTGGAAATCCACGTGGGAAATATTTAGGAGGACGATCACCCTTTCGGGGTAGTCGTGGTGGTTTTCGTGGTAAATTCTAAAAAAAAGAGAGAGAAAGAGACAATTGCCATCTATCTATTCGTACGGTATCCCATTAAACTTCGACCTGCCACGAGGAGGTATCCAGAATTTAATACAGATATATAAACGATAGCACGATACAGTAAAAAACTGTTTATCTACTTGTTCATCAACTAACAGGAAAGCCAGTAACTTAATTCATGGCAAATACGAGTAACCTTTTTCTCGGGCTTGTATAAATCCCGAGATGAGGTAATGTGCTTGTAATACAGTATCATTATTGATATCTGTGGAAAATGATTTGATGCGAATTATTCGCCCAATGGAAATCAGGCGAATGATCGTTACCTTAATATGACAATAACGTCACGCACGTGCAGTAACAGAATGACTGTCCAGTGAACCCTTCTCGACTTAAACGGATAATCCAATGAGGTTCAAGTGAATTTTGACCTGATGACAAATGCTAAAAATCATTCTAACGATAAACAAAAAAGCCCTAAGCATGACAGTAAACTTATTCTTTGTAAATATAACCATAACCATAACCGTTATATGGTGCCGTACGAAGAGCCACGTGCACTCTGGTGTAATAAAAATGAAAAATTAAATGAAAAAAAAAAAAAATGAATACATTCGAGTAAGGACGGTGAAAGTTTCTAAAGATCAGTGCCACGAGTATACACATGTATACTAACGTAAACGAACTTCATTGAACTTCATATCGAGCGCCATTGGAAGATGGCAATACTTATCTATCAATATAAGTGTGATAAAATTTCACACGTTAAGTCATTTGCTATAAATAGATATGGTTCCGCGTTGTCACTCAATATATTACGCGCCGCGCAATATGTATTATGCTCTGTAAAATAAATGCTGACCTGTCAAGTCGGCGACTTCTTTTTTTTTTTTTAACAATTATTTGCATGTACCAGGTAAAATATATTTAACATTGCAGTGCCAGTTTCACGTGCAAAATATAAAGAAAATCATATGGGGTCTTATAATATAACATGTACAGTCTTATTGTATGTGTGTACAGTCTTATTATTTTCTTTTGCAAATCTTTTTGATTCTCTCTTACCACTTGAAGATGTTTCCGTAAGAAATAAATGAGCGCATTGCCATCAGTTTGTGCGTCTGTTGTGTGAATAACCCTGCCTGGGATCGATCTATTTAAATACGCTAATTAAATTTGACAGTTGCTATACATTTGATTACTTTGATTGAGCAACATTATAAAAGGTCTGCAAGAGGTATGAGAAACTAAAAATCTAAGGTCTAGATAATTCCTGTTTGTCAATCAGCTGTTAAATTTGACTGGTGTACTTCGACTGAATAATATATATATGCATATAACGTTCTTAAACAGTAAACACATTTCTTGTTTAGCTTGTTATTATAATCAGTTGCAGATCGGGACAGTGTAATTATCGTAATTCTGTACAAAGGAGGCTTTGTCCCTCTCGCATCATTTCATAAATAATTCTTTGGAACATATGAATGCTCGTTTAGTTTTATCGTCTCGTAATAAGATGTAGATATTTTAGGGGGTTATGGAATTACTAATAAGTCTGAAGAATGCTCATAAAATGATTTCGTAATGCAACAAGAACAATTCGAATCTGTTGAAGTGCCAGGTGGACGGCTTTCTACAGGATCGAATGAACGCTGGTGCTATGCTGAATAGAAGGAAGTGACTGGTGTCTACTGATTCTGCATTCAGGTAAATTTCTTAGATTAATGCTGAAAGAAGAAAGAGGGGAGAGAAAAGGATTATGCTTGTTTCACTGTAGAGTCCGCAATGCCTTTAATACCTTCCGCCTGTTGACGGAAAACAGCGCTGCTTGACTGTGGACGTCACGCACGGTTCTCAGAAGCCAGCGACAGCATAAAAACTAATCTATACTGATGTTTTCGCATGACATTGCATACATATTGCGCTTGTGTATGCAGTCAATAGAGTCCGTCGGCTTTAGCTCGCGCACCAACTATCGGTAAGTGGGTACCACGAGCGTTGTATCTCAGCTAACGTATTTTTGAAAGCAGCGTCGTTTTTGTTGAGACGGCTATACAGTATAATCACAATGGTAGGCGACGATTGAGGAGGGAGAATTTCGTAGGAGTGGAAAAAACACGGTTATCGTCATTGCCATTTTATCTGAGGAAAGTTACAGGCGGGAAACTATAGCCTGCTTTTTTTAGCCCCGTCTTGCGACACATGATGTAACGTCTGCCGTCTGGTCGGTACGTCACTGGCGCCAGGATAGTGGTGCCACCTTTAGATAGACTATCGAGGCTTCTTATATTTGGCGGGATGTAGCTAATGGCTGATTGTACAAAAAATTTTCTGTGCAGATAAAATCAGTCAGCATTTTGCTGTTCATAAAGGATACGTAGACCCGTTCGAATAAGGTACGACGTGTTACTTCAAACCACGCAATATGGTACTGCGGCAATATCGTAATTTCCACTGACATAAACAGAATTCTTGAAGACATTTATGTCCGTAAGTCGCAACAATGTCCCTAATGAGATTCTGACATTGCCGAAACGTCTCAATTGAATGAATCAATTAGAACATTCAAATGTCCCGCTTCACAAAAAACCGGTTAAGGTTTCGCGAACGGTCATTGGTTAAAGGATGGTGATCCGCTGTATGAAAAGGGCAAAGTTTAAGGGTCTCACGTCGGTATACCATTGCATTCGCAAGTGAATTTTTAAGAATTTCTGTAAATTGAAACTTGAGAAAGTACGAGATTGTACAGAACAATAACGCAATGCTGCTTATGATAAAAATAAATTTTTTTTTTGGCGTGTTTTTATAAGTTGGTAGCCCTGACAGATGAAGCGCCAGTGCCGCGCAACGGCCGTCTCGCGAAGTACTCCTCATGGATCTAGCTCCATGTTCGCCCGAGAAAGCGATGCGGTGTCCCCGCGGTTAGGGCGTGCAGTTCTCGTGTCTCGTGCAGCCTCGCGGCTTTTTTTTGCGAAGCGCAACCACTCGAGGAGGCTTCCGCGAGCCCGGGTCGTGTATCGCGCGAGCGTGGCCCATGAGGCTGCGTGAGGCCGTGGCAAAGTCGTGTCTCGGAGGGCCCGGCGGTGCGGATAAGTTCGTCGAAGCGTGTCGGCGACGCGAAAGAGGTGAATGCACGGCGAGGTAGTGTGCGTGCCCGAGGAAACCCGCCAAAATCTTGGCATAGGGGTGAAAAAGTGCGCGCCCCATAGGCGCGATAAGCCGTGTGAGGGTGTAACGGTGTTGTTCGAGGGAAAGACGTGCGCTAGCCGTCCGTTAGGAAGTTTTGTTATTATTTTGCCGCGGTGCTTTTGACCCTTTGGCGGACGAGTTCACTGCAGAGCTGCCGTGGGGGTGTCCGGTGGCTTGGTCCGCAGCGGCGCCAGCGACACGATTCGCCGCCGCCGTCGCCGCCGCTGCCGCCGTCGTCGTCGCGCTCACCGAGTCGTTGCCTCACCCGAGATTACATCGGGCCGGACCAGCCTCGTCCGGATCTACCGTGGGACGAGTGGTCCTCGGGAAGGCGCGGTCGGGCCCCTCGAAACTGGGAAAATCAGCGAAGGAACGCGCCACGGAGGGACGCTCCGTCGACCACGAACCACGTGATCCTCCTTGTCAGCCCGCACGCAGAGCATGCTCGCCTCAATGGCCATAACCTGATTTGGCTCCTTGCGGCTGGCCACACTTGACAACAAAAACAAGTTGGGATATCCGGCGCACATAGCTCTGCTCCTATTGCTGTCGATATAATCATTATCCTCGTCATCGGAATCCTCATCATCATTAGTTCTAGCATTGGGGTTACTCGTTGTCCTGGCCCGAAGGAAAAGGGGCGACACCGAAATAACGGCTGAGTGAAAGCTGACGAGGAGTTCCTGGCTACGCGGAAGGATACTTGTGTCTAAGTGCTGTCTGTTTCGCGTTCCGTTTTAATGGCCGTAACCTGAATTCTCGCTACCGCTGTTGCTTACCGCTGCTATCACGTGGCTTGTATTAAAGTGAAATAAAAGCGGAAGTCCGACATTTTACGTGGACACATACCGGAGCAGCGTGTGAGAGAGGTGCGAGTCGAGGGCGTCCACGTGCCGGGTGTGTTGCTCCTACTGTCCACATCGCCCGTAAGAGCATTGCAGTTGTTGTTCGACGAAGTGTGAATCTTCGGCAGCTTCGTCCGAGGAACATCCTCGTCACGGTGTGTATAAGTGTTATCAGTGTTTGGTGCATATTTCTCTACAGCAGGATAACTTCGAGAACGAGGGAAATATAGTTCCAAGTTATTAGCAGTGAAAATCCTGTCTCGTGTTAGCGGATATTACATTTAATGGCCACGACCTAATTGTAGCCGTTATTCGTGGTACCGTTTTTTTTTCAACTCGCTCACGACGGCGACGAAGACGACGACTATAAGGGAATACGTAGCTCATTCTCGTTCGCTGGTTACGCTCTTGAGAGTTCGAGAGCTCTCTATCCTGAAATCCTTCCTCGTCGTCGTCCACGTCGTCTTCCGCGAGGCCAGCGAACGAGCGGGTCCGGGCCAAGCCGAGGAAGGGGAATCGAGGCAATTTTATTATACGCGGCGAGGCAACAAAGAACACGATCCGCTGTGCCACACGCGCCGAGCAGTGACAGTTTGGCAGCGCAGTTCGACCGTGCTGGATATTCGGTCGTCCGTAGGAGTGCGCGACGTGAGAGATCACAATGTGTACAATCGGGTCCTAATAGTTACTCAGTGATTTCAGAATGAATCAAGAGAAAAATATACGCATGACAAATTGAATAGCCAAAGGAGGGAAGGAAGGTAAAGGGTGGGATAAAATTTGCAAAGGTAGAAAGAGAGAATACACCTCGCGCATATATTTATGATATATATATCTATATATCTATAGTCTGTGCCTCGTGAAGTGCGACTGTCAAAAGTCCCCTTGTGTGACAGCGATACGCGAGAATTTCGCTAGCCAGTGAAGATATCAGTGCTATATCGGTTTAGAGAGCAGTGTGCGCGAGCGTCCGTTACCAACGGAAAATTTCGATCGTCCTTCCACGGTGTAACAGGCACGGATAGACCACCAGGGTGGATAGCCGCGATTATCTAGTGCCTCATCCTCGACAAAGGTATCTGAACCGTCACGATATTTATCTGTGCACTTAGTGCGCCACTGTGTTCTTCCCCTCCATCTCCACGAGGGCAGAGGTGGTGGATAGACTGGAAAATGACGTCGTATCCCTTTTCCGCTTATGTTCGATTCGATTTTCTCTCGGACAGTAGAGACACGCGAAAATTGTCGAACGTAACGTCCCATTTGGTGAAAGTTCGAGATTCGTTGGCGTTACATTACCACAGGTTAGGTCACTGTCCGCCTTGCCAGACCTAACCTCCAAAGATCGTTGGCTCGACGCTGTGTTTCTACGCGTTTAAAGCTCCTGCGCCGTGTTCATTCCTCTTCTGTATGGGTAAGGGAAGTTAGCCCCCCATAATTCGAAAATTCTGGTTCTGTTGTTTGTTTTGAGTTGTTCTAAGTTTGTTCTATAATGTTCCAAAAAAACAAGTTTCTGAATTGAAATTTGTAGCGATGAGGCGAAA